>JBAFTA010000008.1:6006467-6020114 GCA_036919975.1 Melanotaenia parkinsoni | reverse complement strand
GTGTGTGTGTGTGTGTGTGTGTGTGTGTGTGTGTGTGTGTGTGTGTGTGTGTGTGTGTGTGTGTGTGTGTGTGGAACTATATTATTCACTGCAGGACTGATAGCTGAGTTTTGAATGATGTAAACACCTGATTGTGAGTCACTGATCCAGGATATCTTTAATGTGGTTCTGTGTGAAAATTGTTAAATCTCCCAAAGAAACTTCTTGCAGTTGGCATTTAACCAGGATAAACTCAGAGCTGATGATTTTCAAATTATTTTGTATTACACAGATTCGGAGATGCCAACTGTTTCTTAGTGACTCTGAAGAAGCCAAATGTGGTGGAAATAACCACCACAATGTAATTATGTAATTAGAGCTTTAAAACTTTAGTTTAATGCCTCTTACGTCTGCTGTTATTAGTTTCCATTGCTGGTATTAATTTCCACTAAGTAGATGTACATTAAAAATAAAATGTGAATAAAAATCATCAAAAATGAAAAATGCCATTTTGACAAGTTATTTTTTTGGGAGACTTTCGAGGGATTGGAAACATTCAAGACAAAACTGATCTGCTGTTATTTTAACTGTTGTGTGTGACTTGACTTGAAAGATTCTACTAGCTACAGTGTATAATATAAAAAAAAAATAAAAAATCAGAGAATTAAGGTTGATGGTCAAAACTGGATAATCTTCAAGCCCCCTTCAGGCAGCATTGTATTCAACCTGACCTTTTAATTGTGTTAAAAGAACGTGGCCCCTTTAAGGTCCAGCTAGAGAGGGAAGACAGAGAGAAAGAAACCACTTTCTACTGCATATGAGCAGAGAAAGTCGCTGTGAGAAACTTCCTTCAAACATTCACGTTGGCAGTGAATGTTTTGCTATGAGGTTTAGCAATAAACACCACACAACTCTTCTGTAGTTCCAGCAGAGTCCGTGTCTGCTTCACTAGTGCTGGGTAAAGTGAAGGGAGCTAAGTCTGAAGCTAGCTGCAGCTTCACCCAGGCGTCATCACCCGCCATTCCCGAGCTCAGTTTAGAGGTGAAAACAGGAACGTTTAAAAACTGGTACTGTCAAAGTTATCACCTACAGTAAAGGCAACAAAGCAGACCAGCAGGGTTATTAAACCCTCAGAAATGTTGCACTTCAGGAGCAAAACAACCAGATGAAAAGGTGAGGACAAAATCTGGTGCTTAATGTACTTGGCTTAATGTACTGTAGAATGACTGTAGAACTTGGCATAGCAGCTGCCTCATGGATGCGGCCAGCCCAGGTTTCATCCCAGCGTCTCCCTGAGCCCATTTCTCTACTAGCTAGTGAACAATAAAAGGCACGAAATTAGATTTTTGTACAAGATATATAGATATGAAAAAAGTTGAGAAAGAAAACTTTTGCCTGATTAAGATGTAATTTCGGCCTGCCATTCAGTTGGTCGGAAAAAAACTGGCAAAATTTAGTTGCTGACCCCTAATGTAAAGTTTAACCCTGGTAGGTAATTAGAGATTTTTTGCTCTCAGATGACCTGACAGGGTAGTAGATAACCACCTACAAGGGTTAAAATGACTGTAATCATCAGCTGTTTCTAATCTGAAATGAGAAATAAACTTGTAACACTGATCGGCTTGTTCCCATATATGACAAAATATTCCTAGAGGTGAATGGAGTTCCTTGAGCAGAGTTCTTACCATTTACCATTTTGAGATGAGGAAAATGAAATGGTGCCTAAAGGGGGATATAAAGCTATTGATTATTTGCTAAATCTTTAACAAAAACAGCTGATCTCTTCACTAATTTGGAGAAAATATTAAAGTTATTTACAATAAATATTTATGACATGTACGTAAATGTTCAGGTAAAACAAGAATTACAAACATATTAACATTTTTTATCAGTTTTAATTCTTAGATATAAATTAATGGCTCCCAAACTGTCTGTTTGCTTCTCAAAAACATTTGCTAACTGGTTTATAGTTGTCTCAGTCCTCTGCCAAATAAAGCAATCCATTCATTATTCTGGATGACACACCATCATAATACTTTCAACAAATCACTGTCATTTGTATTTAACTGGGTGTAAAATGACAATTTTAGAGCTCAAACCTGGAACAAATCAGTCAGAGTTACTACAACAGAGAGTGATTTCATAGTCAGTCCCATGTTGTCCACTTTGATACCGGCTTTTAACAGCGTGAACAATAAGGTGGAATCGGTCTGGCCTCCAGTTTTTCTTGTATTTAAAGCTGCATCCATGACCTGACGGTTATTTATCCAGATTTATATTCATATTAGGAGACTCTTTCAACTCCACAGAAATTACATTACAGTCACAGTTTTATATCCCATAAAAAACAAACACTACTTCAACTCACAATTTACTTTCCGTACCACTAATGCGTTGCACGCTGAATCTCTGAACTCAGAGTAACTTTATTGACTCGACACTTCAGTGCTCTTGTATTTATTCATTCCTCCAAACGAGCTGTGTGTTTTGTATTCATTTGCTTTTTAAAATGAGCTCCGTGTGACTTGTGTTGAATATATTTCTACATTTTCTTTCACATTTTACTGCGAGCCATTAGCATGCACGCACCCACACACACATGCCTGCGTGATGGCTCGTGCAGAAAAGCAAACACAGCACTATCGATCCGAGCTTGTGCATTTGCATTAGTGTACACACTTTGTTCATGTAGACGTGGCCTCCCTCTAACTGTTCCCTGCAGTCTAATTCAAATGGAGGGCTGCAGTAAATTTACAGAGCGAACCGATGATATTAACCAAATTAAACACTAAATTTAAAAGTGCCTTTTTCCTTTGCTCTTCTATGCTTTTGGTCTGAAAATAAAGTTGGTCTTCAGTCAGGAGGATTTAACGCTAACGGAACTTAGCTGCTGTAAAACTGTCACCTGAATGGATACCTCAATTCTTTTGGCTCGCTGTGGCTTTTGGAGTTGAAAACAAGGAGAGCTGTAAATTTTCAAACTGAGATGGACAAAGATTAACTCAGCAAAACCCCAGGAAGGTAGAGTTAGACGCTCCCCAGCAGAAGCAGGCCTAGTGATCAACCTACAGCTACTGGAACCTGAAGGAATGAAGGACACAGGAGGTTGAAGGACACCTGGAAGAAATTGAACATGCATTCTGGGAGATGAGAATTTAAATAACATAACATCTTAATGACTAACTGATGTAAATACTCTAATAACTGTTAATGAGAAATAAGCATATCAGTGAATTAGCATTATTTTTAAGCATTGCTAACATTCAGACTTGGTCTTTTTTAAATCAATCAATCAATTACTAGAACTGTGCAGGGACACCAACACTAGTTTACATATCCTAAACAGTGTTGGTGACGTGATGCAGTGGGAAACTGTTTGGGGACCTTTTTCACTGCTACACCACTAAACATGCATGCAGCAGAATAGCTGTGTCATTGGAGCTGTTGAACGGTAAAAATGTAGTTTAGAAAATAAAGCTGGAGCAGAAACTGAAGTTGTACATGATAACACAGTAAAAAAAAGAGACATATCTGTTGTCTGGAGATACTTCGTTTTCAAAAAGTGCAACCAGATGAGGTTGTAAGCAGTTTTAATTAGTTCTTTGTAAATGTTGGCTCTGCCAGGGGACTGGCATTGGACTGGGTAAATATTTATTTGAAAGGACAGCAACAGTTTGTAAATTTGGGTAATCCCTTCTCTGGATGTTTGGACATTGCTTGTGGTGTTCCCCACGAGTCTGTACCAGGCCCTAAAATGTTTATCCTGTATATCAATAATATGTGTAAATTGCTTAAAGTGGTGAAAGGTAAAAGTTTTGATCAAGTGGAAGCAGAAACAAGGAAAAAAAAACTGAAATGTTGTTTGACTGGAACAAATTATTATTAATTGTAAGTAAGACTAAATTTATGTTAATTCAAAAAAGCGTCGTCGAGACAAAGGGGTGAATAGAAGTGCATGAGGTTAAAATTAAAAAGGAGCACAAAAACAAATTTTTTGGAGTTGCAACTGATGACAAGCTGAGTTGGAAACTGTACATAACATCTATGTACAGTCCAAATCTTTAGGAAGGATTGCAATCATATACTAAGCAAAACAATTAAGTCCAAAAAAAAAGGGCTGGGAGCCAACAAGCTATGCTTCTTCTCACTTCATTTCAAATATGTTAACTATTTTCTTTTTTTGTGTTTTTATTTTGCTTCTATAAATTCATTCTATATTATGTTGTGCAAAGAACTTGTTTAGTAGTATTTGAGAAGCCTAGTACTATCTGCATATTCTTAATAAACAATACATGAACATGAACGGGAACATGTGAAGGTCAGACATGGAATAAGTTAAGATGAAGTTAAAATTAAGTTCTTTCCAGAGGTAACAACATGAGCAATTTACTGCACCACCTTCACCACAAACGTCCTGAATGTCTGAAACTACGAGGCAGACCCCAACACATAAAACTGAAAAAGACGAAGGACTTGAGTCAGATGTCGCTTTTAGACTTGTATGCTAGAGGCATTGACTACAACAAAAAAGAAAGAGGTACGTTTTGAGTAAAAGGACAGATTCAAAGCAAAAGATTAAGAAACACAAGAGTACAGAATTTTACAGCCATCTTTCCCTCCCTTCACCGACTCCAGATCTTTATCAGGATCTCCATTCTCACTCACCCATGCCAATATGGAAACAGCCCTTCTCAATGGACTACACATCCTGTAATACACTCCCTCTACTCCTCTCACTCAAGCTGCCTTTTTATTCCCAGGACAAAGCTGAGCTACAGATATAGGGTGATAGGGAAAATAAGGCCTTCTGTTTTGTCGCCTCACATCTGTGGAATGCCCTCCCACATTTATGTGTTTTAAAGAAACCTCTTTTTTTAAATACATTTCTTAGTCTAGTTTTAAACCCACTTTTATTTACCATGAATTTTCTCTTATAAATTAGTTTGTGCTTTTGACCTTTGCTACCTAATTTATTTGTGTTTTGTTATTTTTGTGTTATTTAACTTTTTAGTCTGTAGCACATTTAAATTTCTTAATTTAAAGTGCATTACAAATTAAAATTATTATTATTATTATTATTATTATTATTATTATTATTATTATTATTATTATTATTATTATTATTATTACTGACACTTTTTTTCTATGTACAATTCTCTGACAATAAACTAGTCCATTTGAGGCCAGTCAGCAGTCATTAGTTCCTTAATAAAGGGTTGGCTTGGTTAACACTCAGTCATGGATGGAGAAACAGTACTGTCAAATAGAGTGAAAATTCTAAAACGTACTGTGATGTATCATTGTGGTCTTACCACTGACCTACATTTCCCATATTATCCCACTTGGACCTTTTTCTACTAGGACTGTAAATCACAAGTTTAAACAGGACACAATATTTGGATTTAATGGATGATGATTCAATGTTTGACAATATCATAATACAACTTTGATTTGACTGGATTCAGGATCCATTAATCAATATGCAACAATATGAATGCTGATTATACACATTTGATCCATATTTTAAATTTGGATTATTTTTTCTGAATCATTGTTGTTTATTGTTCTACCCTTATTATTTACCCTGCATCTGTGGCTTGAGCTGACTTTAACCTCTTTAGTGTCTTCTGGATATAACAGCATGTGACTGTGTGATGAAAGAAAACTTGACTCCAAAACTACAACTTCATAAGCCATGAGGATACTGAAAAACGTTCAACATCCTTCCAATTACACGACCCCCTGTATTGACTGGTTATGCAACCATGCAAGACCTAGAGCAGGGCGACCAATAACATCACATGCCTTGTGCTTCTTATAATGACCTCTTATCTCTGAGGGCTGCAGGGACACAGTCATGGCACATCTTTTGGGGACGTCCAGTGTTCTAAAGGATCCCTAAATATCTCAGAATCTCTTGCTGTGCAATGTTCGCTCACAATCAAACAAAAAGGAGAGCAGAGCCGACTCCACGCTGTGCAGCTTTAGAGCTGAGGAAGCTGGGGCTTTAAATAAAAACTTATAAGAGAAAAATAAGATTCATAATGTCACTGAGATTTTTAGCTCTGACAGAACGGATCTGAAAACTAGACACTAAGATGTTCTGACAAGAACATTCGTTCACTATGAGGTGTCATTTAACACACGTTTATCTACTGTAACTTAATCTTATCCTCTTTTAGAGCTCATATCTTTGATTGTTTCTCAGACCCCTCATCTGTACCTTGTCATTCATGTAACAGTATGAATCTTTTAAATTTCATATTAGCAAACAGGAGGTATCATCCCAACATAAAGGAACTGAAATGCTGTCAAAAAACCAAGACTGCAAAGAAAAATTGGCCCAGATGTGGCCCAGATCTACAGTTCCTCTAACCCAGCCACAGGTCCAACCTCAGTGGGCCAGATGTTTACCGTGGACCAGATCTGGTCTAAATAACTAAATACCTAAATAACCTTTGGTTGTCAAATAACTAAATAACCATCAGCTCAGCTGACATGGACCATACGCTTGGTTTGTTAGTTTCTCTCAGGTTTGTGCCAAGATGAAGGTAACTGGGCCAGATGTCAGGCAGCTAACAGGCTTGATGTGTGTATCATACACTGACTAAATGGACCAGATGGTCAGCCAGTCAGTAAACCAGAATGGCCTTCAGTTTCAAAAAAGCAGATGAAAAAGTATTGACCCCAAAGCCCAAGTGAACCACTCACAAAGAAAAGTCCAGATTGATATAAAAATTCTCAAAAGCCTTCAGATTTCCTGAATTAATGGCTGTAATGTGTTTTTGTTCACAACAAAAATGCTGCAGAATATTTTGTCTATATGTGAGATGCGGAAAACTAGAAGTAGTACAAACGAGTGTTTAGTTATTAAATACTGATTAATCTGATAAGAAATCACTCGCCTTATTAAAGAGAAAGATAAAATAGGATAAACAAGTCTGAATATTGATCACTCATTGGATTCTTTTTCAAAAATAGTAATTTTATTAAAATTTTGAACTTCAGAAGATTAAACCACTCTTTTCATAACTGTATTTATAAAATATATGAACTAGAAGCTGCTCTGGTGGGCAGATGAAGATCAGAAAAACATGATGGAGTCAGTTTTGCTGACATTTTAACAGAATTAGGTTTGACCTGTTCAACAAAATAAACCGAAGTTTCTTCTTTTAAGAAAATATGAGCCAGAAACGAAAAAGTTCCACCCATCCTAATGATGATCTGCTGGACCCTGTCTGCTTAACTCTGTATCAACGTTTTGAAGCAGAAGTGTTGAAAGCACTGTTTCGATATGTTGGTTAAGCAAAAAGTCCAAAAGTCATGTGACCACAACATCCGAGTCCTTGTTACGTCAGACTCATGTCAGGGGGATGTGCAGTGTCTGGTCTTGTCAGTGACTGTGTTTACATGGAGCACCTTTAAACGTCCAATCAGAATAAAAATGCATCATTGTGACGTGCAGCATCAGCAGCCACACACTAAACAAAGGTCTGGAAACCTTTATAAATCTACAAACATTCTAAATAAATGAACACCTCAAAGTTTTTCATATTTTACATTTTTATTAACAATTTTTGGCAAGTTGGTTGACTGACTGGGCGCGCACCTAGTTAACGCTTTACCTGCCAGAGTATTCTGAAAAATGATGAATGTTTGATTGATCGATTGTTATTTGTTAGTACTGTTTGATTCATTCAGCCATTATAACGTCCCTCTGAATGGTACACTTTAATGTTCCCCACCTCGGGAATTTGAGAGCCCAGAAGTAGTTCTCACTTTTATTTCCTTAGTGGTTTCTATTGGTGCTTTTGTCGGATTGTTATGTTTGGTACATGGGAGTGGATTTACTGTTTGATGTTGTAATGTTTTCCGGACTCAGTACAATAAAATTACTTGAACTTGAATTCTGCCTTGAACCGTTCCTCCACTTTCTAAGGAAAGTGGAGAAAAGGTTTAGTTTTTCAATGGTTTTAGATTTGTTTTATTTTTTTTTCTGTATTTGGAGAATTCTAATTAAGTTATTTTTGCTTCATAGGTTACTGTTTAGCTCTGTACTGATTAGTTAAGTCTGTTGTGGTGAGATATTTTATTTCCCCCTTTTGTGTCAAAATGGCCTCATCAATGTTTATTAATTTCTGTATGCACTGCTATAAATGTTGTTAATTTCACAGTGTAAATAGAGAGTTATTGCCTGTTAGAGGTACTGGGTCCGCCCCATTTATTGCCCGGGTGACCTGACAGCGAGCAGGGTGGGCAGAGTTTTGACCTGCTCGTTTGGGGAGAACACTTGTTATAAACAAATCTGAGTCGGTCGGTTAGAAAGCGTTCCAACTTCTCCTGCTTATTTATGATTCTTTTCAGCTGCTCTAGATAGTGAAGTTATGTTCTAATCCAACTAAATGAAAGAAATGCCTACAAAATTATGGCTTTATTATTAACTTTTTATTGTTTTTATGGTCAGTTTCGCCCTGAAAGATTTATGCCTCCTTTCCATTAAACGGCAAACTCCTTCTCCGCCTCATGTCATCACTTCTTCCCTGGTCCTCACCTAGCTGATGGTAAAGGAGCAGACTCAGTAACTTCCGTTGCAGCCCACGTCCTGGGGCATAACTTTCCCTATTGCAGATGTCATGCAGTATAAATTCCAAGGAAAAAAAAACAAAGCGGTGAGACTTCCATTGCAGCTTTTGTGCTGTGTAGTGGCTAGTTGTGGAGTGTTGTGGTTTTTGTATTTCTGTTGTGGCTTTTGTATTGCTGTGACACTTCTGTTTGTTTCTGTGGTGGTATGTTGTTTTTAAGCATTCTTGAACCTAATGAGGGTTACGTGACAAATGGGACTGTGGCAAATACATTTTTTTTTTTTTTTAAATGGAAAGAGTTAAAAGATACTTCTTCCGAACTAGTACACTAGCCTTTATCTAGAGGCTGATAAACATTTCAGCAGGAATTTCCGATTGGATTATTTTCAATCAGATAGATGAAATATTTGTCCATGTAAACGATGCTCATGTCTCAATGCTTTAACCCGTTAAGGCCCGACCCATGAAAAAAGGGTAAGAGAAGTCAATTTTTTTTAAAAATAAGGTCTTAATTTGGCCCTTTAACAAAATGTAACAAAAGAATTAACATTTTTTGGGAGGAATATCTACCAGTTATTACTATGTATGTATGTATGTATTTCTGCTTCTGGGTATCTAATAGGGGACAGAAGACATGCATCAGATTGTGTTCAACAAGATTTTGAGCAAGGTTTATACAATAAATTGAAGCATAATGTCTTAGAAACAATTATGTCACGTCGGGTTCTTATGGGTTAAGAGCTGTTTAAAGTCCCTTGCATTTTTATTTTTGTAAATTACAGTAACACAGTCACTATCTGAGCTGTATAAGAACCCTTTTTCTCCTATTTTTTCCTATTTTTTCCTATTTTCCTGGTTTAAATTTCCCAACAGGGATGAATAAAGTACTTCTATTCTATTCTATTCTATTTTCCCATGTAAACACACTGATTAAGCTGGAAAAGCTTACAGATGAGTTAGTTATTTAAAGTTACACCATCGTCTTACCTAAATCAAAGTAACCTGACAGTCCCCTTTTATCATTTGTATTAACAGCAGATGTATTAATAACAGTGCATGTTTGTGTGTTCTTAATGAAATACTGAATCAAAGAGGAGATCCATGACAGACTAGAACAAATGAAGCCCCGTCAACACTTTCCTTCAAAAGCCTCACACATGCAATGTCAGGATATGGCGCGTCTTGATGGGATCATATCATTTGAAGCAGAAACTTGATTAATAGTCACAATTATCCATTTCAAATCAGTTTGAGTGATTTTTCAAATTAATTGTATTTTTTTGTTGTTGTTGTTGTTGTTTAAAGTGCAATAACAAACAGAGAACAAAATTACTAATTTGTGCAGCATAGATATAAAAACATCAGCAGGCCTTGTATGAAAGCAAACTTCAAAACTCAGATGACAAGCGACGGCGCTCGGCGTGATAAGAAAGCTAAATGACAAGAGAACGCAGCATGGCGGGACGACGGTGGGCAGAAAATCACAAAGCAAAGAATGAAATGAAAACAGCCTTGATGCAGCGAAATGAAATCATGTTGAGAGACAGGCTGCTGTTGAGCAGGACAATAGGAAGAAGAGACGAAGAGGAAGGAAGTGAGTCTCACTCTGACCAGAGTGTGTTCTGTTGTAAAAAAACACACAGCTTTTCATTATTCAAAAAAGTGTGTGTTTGTGGTGGCAGGTAGGTTGTTGGTTGGGTTTTTGGGCCATCATGGCTTCTTACTCAAAAAATAATTCCTTATTTTTATTAATTAATTAATTTATTTTTATTGTTCTCAGTGATGATCAGTGATTTATCCCTTAGTTTCCTCTCTAAATCCACGTTAGGGTGTCCGGATTAGGTATAAAATCAGCAACCAAGAAAGATTTGGTCTTTTTCCAACACCAATGGGTCATGGATTACTACTTTGATCCAAACTCCATCAAAGAATCAACAATAAGTGGTGCTTGGCATGATGACTAAAATGATATATTACAATGTTTTCCATAATAATACTAGTTTACAGTATTTGACAGAATTTTTTTCCCATCCATGACTGGGTTTTAGAAAAAAGAATGACTGCAATAGGCTAAAAATAGATGTGAGAAGTGCACAATAGCAAAAGATTTGATGCCCACAGTGTCTTGATCTTGGTTCTGAATCCATCTTCCTCCACGGATCTTATCAGAACCAGGTCTTCTGCTGTTTGGATTGTGATAGTGTTGATTATCTCCATTTCCTTTTGTTGTTGTAGTCAGTTCCTTCAACAAACACGTCTACATGAAACATCGGACTGAAGTGTCTATTTTACTTTGTTTTTTCTGGTTTAACCTGAGAATGTGGAGGCTGCTCGTCTCAGTTTTATATATTCATGGTAGGACCATGTTTGCAGCTAAAATGATGCAACAGATTGCCAGTGTTGACAACTTTATCTGGACATCATTTTCATTAAATAGGTCCATGTCCTACCTTTTAAAAACAAAGCATCCCCAGACAACAAATACGCCTCCTTATCAAGTTTAATGCTCACATCTGCTACAGCTTTACTTTCCTTAATTTTCACAGTTCAACATCCAGTAACACAACTGATCTGCTCCACGTTCAGTGGTGCAGCAATGAAAAGATTCCCCTCAAACAGTTCTCTGCTGCCCCAAGTTTTTTTAGGTTTTTTGTTTTTTTGTTTTTCAGAGTCAGTTTGTAAAAGAGCTTTGGTCTTTCAGCATTTATAGAGAAGAATATTGAAAAAAAAAAAAAATTCACAAAGTTTGGAAACATCTCAGAGTGAAAAGGACAAGAACAGAAACAACTGTTGGGTGGTCGGGACCTTCCAGGTGTCAGGCACCACAACTGGAGATACCATCATGACATCATGATCAGTCCTGACACATGGACTCAGGAGGACCAGGAGAACCATTTTCATTTAAAACACTCCACTGCTGTCTCCAGACCTTGCGGCAACCTCGGCCGGTAAAATATGAATCCTATGCGGAAATGCAAAAAATTGCAGTTTACCCCTCATCCGCTAGGGGCTGGCTTCAAAACAGAGTCAACTCCCATAGACTCCCATGTTAAAAAGACCAACTTCACAGCAGAAATAAACTCGTTCAAATCCTGATACAAAAAAATACTTTAGGATTAATAGGTCAAGTTTACCTTCATGACAACTGTGAGGTGGGCAAATTTTTAATAAGTCATCTGTTTAGATGTTATTTAATCTTGAAATTCGGCCTAATAAGGGGCGTGTCCTTTTGATTGACATGTATCCAATATCCGCGGCAAGAAGGGAGAGTGCAGCACAAACGCTGGCTAACAGTGCACATTAGCTTTACCCCACATACCTCAGTTAGCTGGTTAGCTACTGTTTGCTCGGTTAGCTCTTAGCTACAGGCAGCTCTGAGTTTGATGGGTGTCAATCATCCACCCCCACCTTCACAGTCCACCTCTCAGCTCGACCTATTTGCCCATTTTAGGATTTTCCAGGAATGACAACACATGACGCTGCCAAGATTGCGACGGTGTGAACCGCCGAAAGAGCTTCAATTCAGCTCTTCAGAAACCTACGGGTGACATCATAGAGGCTTCGTCCATCTTTTATATACAGTCTATCTACCAGACCTAGAACCTGAAACTGGATCACACAAGGAGGAAGACATGTGAAACAGGACCAAGTTCTCTGGACTCCAGTTCATCTCAGGTGACGTTTTAGTGTTAAGTAATGAAGCATGTTGGTTTAATTCCTCTGACATCCAGATTTTTGTAATCCTAGATGTTTCAAAAGAAGGTAAGTAGACTTTCAAATGAGAACTAATTAAAAGTTCAGCTGTCTTCAACACAGATTTCACAGATTTTATTTCCCAACTCTTTTAAGTTGGAAAATGAAGTCTGGGTTTTGGTTTTTGCTATTTTTGAGTTGGAATTTTAATGTATACACCTAACAGACCAGTGGCATAAAAAAGAATAAAATTGACTTGTACAATTGTGAAAGTGTAGGATTTGAGGGTTTAAAAATCTCTGCTCTGAACTTCTGATTGTAAAATCTTAATCTGCACCAGCTTTCGCCTCAATTTCTGCAATTTCCCCTCAAAAACCACACTTATAGCCAAGTTTTTCATGGACCTGGATGGCAGTATCAATAAAAGCTGATAACATAACTAATGACTTCTGTACATGTTGACTGGAAACCCACAGTGATAACAATAAAGCAGGTAGTCATTTTTTATCTGAGCAAATAACTAAGCTAATCAAAGAAATTTTAAAACTTCTGTTAAGTATGGGTTTAAATGAGACAGGGTGTAAAGTGTGATTCAGTTAAGCTTACAAATTGTTTGCAAGATGATTCTTACTTACTTTTACTTTTGGGCAGAAACAGTTAAGCTATGTGTTTTTTATCTCCAGGCGTTAGTCTCATTCTGCAAATCTGAGAGCCTTACCGAATATCTCAGTCATGTCTCAAAGGGAGAGAGGAAGTGTGTTTTACTTCTCTGCATATCTTTTCTAAATGAGTTCAACGTAAAGGAAGAAAGTGTGACTTGGATTAAGAAACGGAAACTAACACATGTTAACACTGAGAGAAACTTTCACCTGAGGCAGCGAAGAAGATGGGTTCTGCAGAAAAACTGATTTCTCTCATGCAAAAATCTTTATTTGTGCTGTTAAATGCAGCCATTTTGAACAAAAATGTAGCTGGATTTTATCATATGAGCAAGGAGGAATTACTGGGGAGGTTGGAACGCAGCAGTAGCAGGTGTTGCCTTTGTAAACATCTCAGCATCAGCCGCTTGTTTTTTCTTCTTGCTGCTTCTCACATTTGTGGTTTTTGATCCTAATTGACCACCGGCTGTACGACAAATTGCCCTTCAGAGGTAATAAAGATTTACTGGACAGCAGTGTTTGGATCAAGCTTCACCTGCTCAATTCAAACCCTCTGTGACTTTCCATGAGCTTCTGTAATTACTCTCAGCCAAATATCATTCTGTGCTCAGCTGTGGAGCGAGACAGGGGTGTCCTGACTCCGACTCTGCTCCTCTTTGTAATCTTTATCGAACCATTATCCTGTCGTGTCCTCTAGACAAGCCAACTCTATTACCGGTATCGCTACAGACACT
>JBAFTA010000008.1:5973188-5984277 GCA_036919975.1 Melanotaenia parkinsoni | reverse complement strand
TGCTGAGAAGGAGTATAATAATAAACATTTCAACCACAATAGGGCCTTGCCATACTTCGTATGGCTCGGACCCTAATTATTGTTATTAGTAGTTTATAAATGCCCTATCGAATGTCATTGCATGACCCTTCACCTATATTTTGCTTTGACATGCAAAGCTGCCACGCCATGTAAAGCTGTAGGGCCTGATGTAACACAGTGTGGTGCAGTGGGTGGCAGTATGCACCTAATTACGCTGGTTTGTGACCTGCTACAGTATTAATCAAGAGAATAAGAAGCAAAAGGCAAGCTGGCAAGCTGCAGCACAGCCGACCAGAGAGTGGAAGTGGTCAGTCCATATTTCATAGCCAAATAGGTTAGTGAAGTCAAAGAATCGGTAAGTGGGTGAAATAAATTGAGTGTACGTTGTTTCATTTATTTTGCGAGACAAAGGTTTATTTACATAAAAGCCTGCCAGATGAGGACAAAATGATGATATGTAAGATTTTATTACTTTTCTGACTTGGCTAACTATTAATTACTGGACTTGATTTATCATGTAGCTAGCAAGTGCTAAAGCTGTCTTCATCTGACCAGGGTTTTAACTGATGAAGAGTAAAATGTCATGGCAGACTTGGATAAGTCAGTGTGCACAGCCAAACACACCCACACACATCCACACACACAACTGACCAGAAAATGCATGTGGCAACATTGAGTCCAGAGGAAAAAAAAAGTTTTAAACTGGAACGACAAACATCAGTTTTCTCTCGCCGAGATAAAAGATAAGATCATTATGAGAAATGTTCATTATGACCAGAACAAAAGAGTTTCTTCATGGTTGGAAGCTGGAAGCAGCTAGAACCACGTGAAGCAGCTCTCCTGAGAAGGTAACAGAGCGTCGACATCCAGCAGCCTGAGATTAATGTTGATGATGTTTCTATTAATAATTTATTCCATCAAGCTTCCATTTCATTCAGTAGTCAGATCAAAAAGATGTTTAACTCTCCTGAACAATGTCTCAAAGTGGTGTTTAACATGAATTTAAAGAATTAGACATAAAATAACTGCAGTGAAACTACAAATAGGCACTGAAAATGTATTACAAAATGAAGATGTAATGTAAAAAATAAATGGAAAGCCAAAGACCAAACTCAACATGTAGTTGTGTGTGTGTGTGTGTGTGCGTGCATGCATATGAATTCATGCACATGAGTGGCATGTGACTCTCAGGTCAGAGTGAGCCTTGCAAACAAAAGCATCATAGGCAGACTCTGCATCCCACAGACTTTTTGTAGCCTCATTGTTTGGGAGATATAGTCTTAGTAAACTCAACACACCTATGTAGGCTTGGAGGTCTACCGGGTTGATTTCTCTCCAGGTGTCCCCAAACACACACTCCCCCTCCAGGTTTGTCATCTCCAGTATAATTCCCTCAATGGACTGGTAAAAAGAGTTGGAAGCTGGACTTGATGGCATTGCATACCGTGTTGGCCCTCCCGTCATCTTTATGATGTTTTCCACTCTCGCTCTACTTCCTCTGACCTCATGGGATGAAGACCAGGGCAAGTGTCCACTCTTGGACTGGAATGTCTCCTCAGGTGCCTGTTCTTCTGGTGCCTGTCCCACTCCATCTGTTGACTGATCAGTCTCCTCAAAGTCTGGATCAAAATCTGTGTTGTCTTCCATTTCCGAGACACCGTCCTCTATCTCTGGTTTAATTTCACTGCCCTCTTCATCATGTCCAAAAATCTGGACCAGAACCTCTTCAACAGAGAACCGCTTGGTCAGTCACCTACTTATTGTGCTCAGAGTAAAAGGAGAGCAAGGCAAACATCAAGCTATATATATGCGGTCTGTGTGAAGATGATACATTGATTAGTCTGGAAGGTGTGGTTCACATGGGGATAGGCAGAAAAGCGTGGGAAAGAGATGTGTTCACATAACAGACACCTGTCTGGGCTGTGTGAAGATATGATACATTGTTTCGTCAGGAAGTAGGTTCACGTGGGAAGATCGGCATGTAAGCACGGGAAAGAGATGTGTGCCCGCAAAAGACATCGTTCAGTCTGAAATGTGAGTGAGTGAGTGAGTGAGTGAGTGAGTGAGTGAGTGAGTGAGTGAGTGAGTGAGTGGGTGGGTGGGTGGGTGGGTTGGTTGTGTATGGGGATGTTTTCTGTTTCATGGATGAATATAGAATATATATATATATATAAACTTTTGACCAGGAAGACCACAGGTGTTGATTAAAACACTCAAAATTCAATGAAAGAGGTGATCATCACTTATGTTCAAGTGGATAATGTGGAGGATGTCATCAGGCCTTGAAGCAATCAGGTGTACAATACAATATTTCTGAGTGTTTTAAGTTGTAAATCGGTGAGATTTGACCCAAACACGACAGGAGGGTTAAACGGTACCAGCAACACACGACCTGGCCAAGAGGCAGCAGAAAGAGGTGACACACAAACAAAAACGGGAAAACTTAAGCAAAAAAAAATTACATTACAAACAATACAAGGTATGGTTTTCTTTTTAACGTCTGTAGTTTAATGTTTTGCTGCTACAGTGGTGATCCGGATGGGCCAGGAGTATCTTCACCTCTGCAGTCGGCAGTGTGAGTAAAGCAAACCAGAGGCTGTTTCATTTTTAGTAGGGCCTTTATTAAAGTACAATAAAACAGTTAAATATCGAGCTCCACTGTATAGATTTTTCTTTCACTCTTCCCTGACCATCCCTATTCTTTCCTCTTTATTTTGCATCTAGTTTGTAACTGTGATGTCAAAATAAAATATGTTTGCCGTATATCAGTATGTAACATACATGTAGTTCATTGAAACTGTAACAGCTGAGTCGTTACCACATTCCTGCCTCACACGCAGTGTTTTCAGATCAGGTTTGATGGCCCCTTTTTTTTACTTTAAGCACCTGCTCCTTTAGAAGTCTCTGCACAGACCTGTGTTGAATAGATGGTTTAGTACAATGATATACTAACAGAACACAAGGTCTTTTATGTCTTTCAGCCACTGATTCAGACGTGATGTTGACTGATGGATTGTGGCAAACACTTTTTAAAAGCACAGATGGTTTCATTTTGTCACTGTGCTCAACAGGCATTTTGCAAACACTACATGTTATTCAACACCTATAAAAGAAGGCTGAAGATGAAGGACAAACCACATCATATGCTCTCTCCTCTTCTGTGTCACCACCCCTCCTCCTCTCTGACAGGATATGATTGGCTTGCCCTTGATTTTTTTTTTCCTTTTCTTCCTCTAAAACATGTCAAATCTGTATTTCTGGGGCAAGACCAAGAGGAATTAGGTATAAAAAAGACTCATTCCATATTCCAAAACTCATTTTACCATCAATTCCTTCTTTCTCTGAGCTTCACGGCCTGCAGCCAGAGATGGAGGGGTTTCAGAGACGTGGCCATGGCAGTCTTCGCCTTCCCTCAGTCTCCAACTGACGAGCTGCTTCATTTATTCCGAGGATCAGCTGTCAGTCCCTTCAGCGTCTGAAAGTTTAAATGAGCTTGTCGACCTGGACAGCATTTTGAAGACGGATTAGACTCCATATTTTAACTACAGAGCCATCAGTGGGTCCTTGTGTCAAAGCTGCAGTGGAGGGGAAAAAACACCAAAAAGGGTTTTTTTCTTTTCTTTTTTTTTAATGCTGATGGAATAAATTGATTGTATTTGCATAAATTTGCATATATTATGGTGGGCTAAAGTGGAAGTGTTGGTGCAGAGAAGGTCGTTGAGGCAAACACAAAGTTAACTGCACTCACTTTTGTTTTTACTTTCAAATACAATCATTTGGAGAAATAGAAAAAAGCAATGAATCCACGACTCTACGAGCTCTATTCATGTTTGTCTTCTGTTGTATTTTGTCTTGGTTGCTTTCCTGAGCAAGATGGTGCCAGTCGTGTTTGATTAGCGGCTTCTTAACCTTTATGACATCCAAGCTTTAAACTGCTCATTAAATTTAAGTCAAAGTCACTCAAGAACAAACAGAACATTATAAGATGAACTCAGAAAAATGACCCCAGGCAAAATGAGGAAAAAGAGGCAGTACCGCAGTAAGAATACTAAGTGATGAAGAGTTTCAGGTGTTATTTTGTCCCATTATTCCTGCAAACCGGTGTTAATACAGGGATTGTTCCCAGATCTGCCAGCATATTCTGTTGGGGACAGGTCAGGACTGCAGGTAGGCCAGTCCAGTAGTCGTACCCCTTTCTTCTTGTGTGCAGAATATGGTTCTTCATGGTCTTGTAGAAAACTGCACTGATGTCTCTAGAAACTATGTGGTATTTGAGACTGCATAAGTGGCTGTAAAATTTCAGTGCACTTTTTTTGCATTAAAGCTGTCATCATCATCGACTCTCACCCAACCCCATACATTCCCAGAGCTGGGCTTTTGGACTTGCTGTTGACAAGTGTGCATGCTTCTTTTGCTCTTTGCTCCATTTCTTTCAATAAAGATCAGAACACTGATTACTCTGCTAACAATCCAGGTGTCCGTTGTGTGATGGTCCATCCCAGATGGCTCTGAGCCCAGAGAGGTCGACACCACGTCTGGAACTCTAGAAGATTAGCATGCAGCTTTTTCTTTGTACAGTAGAATTTTGAAGTGGAGATGAGTAATGATTTTTTTTCGAAGGAAAAAAACATTGGTCAGCAAGAGGCAAGTACATGTGCTACTAGTGCTAGCAGCTACTTTCAGAGTGCGTTAGCTGATAAACTCCACCTGTTCAAAAGCAGTAACAGAAGCGATAAGCTATTTCATCTGGAAAGATATTTGCCTGTACAGCTGTTGAAAATGGTTTAGAGAACCCCTGCAGGTGGTCTCCATGAAACAAACATATTCACAGAGACCACCTGCAGCTGTTGATGAAGACCAATATTATTGCAGGACTTTGATATCAAAGTGAGTTGAACATGAATCAGAAGATTTATACCCAAAAGTAAAATGCTGGTGATCTCTTTCATGCACTAGTCTCTCTTTCTGACAGAAGTGGTCAGTATGACTGTGTTGTGTATCATCATCTTTGATTTTCGTCCTGATATCATGTATTCCTTTCTTGTTTCCACCTTCTTCCCTTCATTACTTGCAGTGCTCTTGGGGTCAGCACCGTCCTCAGAAACTCGAGCCCTTCGATAAATGTCCAGCCGCCCCTCTCGTTACATCCATTAGCAGGTCTCATGGGAGGGATGGCGACCTCTGCTCCGGACAAGTAATGTGAAGAACTGAATCAGGGAGGTGGAGCTTTCTCCTGGGTTACCTGCTAGCAGGTGGACAGCAGGGCGGAGGACACTCTAGACCTCCGTTATCTAATCTGTTGTCTCCTAATGAGTCATTGAGATGACTGTCCCTGTTGTGTAGGCCGAGGAGGGGCTGTTGAAGTCTTTGTGTCTCGGAGGCTAATTACATCGTGGTCGTTTAGTGCGGGACAAGGCTCGGCTTCACATGGAAAAATTGATCCGTTTGTGGAGGGGAAAGTGTTTGTGCGGGCTCGGAGAGGATGGGGGATTCCAGTTACCTGTGAATCCCCCTGAAAACAGAGCATCCCTTGTTCTGGTCTTACAGTGGGTGGAGGGTGAGGATGGTGGGGGGGGTTTGTTTGATCCAGCACATTCCTCCCCTCTCAGGTCGGTTTCTCAGGAGGATTAAAAGTAGAGGCGGCATACGTCTTACAGGTTTAAAACGGAGGCAGATCATTTGCCATAGTGCTTAAGATTGGATGTCAGCACCACGGACAGTCACTTCTCTCAGAGTTAATTTTTCATGTTTTACCCCAAAAAGAAGCTTTTTCTTCAAAAGGAAGGTGGATGAAAATATACTAAACATCCCAAAAACTAAGAATTACATAAACATTATATCTTTACCTTTTTACATAAACTGTTTTAAAGTAGAAAACAAAGTGTCTCCCACACCGGTGAAGCATGTGTAAGGTTAAACCAAATCCAATCATGGATAACAAAGGAGGAACTTTTACCCATGATAGAAAGCTGACATATCCATCTAAGTCTACAGACAGTGCATGTGTCACTGGAGAAACATTTCTATCATAAATTACCCGGAAATTGGGTTTTAAATTAAAATGGATCCAAAAGAGGCAAGGAGAAATAGCGTCTTCCTTCCAGAAATTACAAATCTGAAAACAAAAACAAACCTGTCGGGGGAAAAAGAAACTGAATGATTAAATGATAACAATGACTTAAGAGCTGATTTAAAAGGTGAGTATGAAATGAAACTGTAGTGGTTCTCTGCCTTGGGGTGGCCTGGGTCTTGCTTGGGTAGTCGGTACCTGGCAGGCTATCATCCCTGGTGCCCTGGGGCCCTTTGTTCCATGGCCATGGGGGCTCTGGCTGGAGCTGTCCTCTGATGTTTTCTGGGTAGGTAAGTGGCTTTTCCTGTGGTTGACTGCTTCAGTTCTAGGCCCCATTGTGGTTTCTGGTTGCCTGGGTCATTTACCAACATTTACCAACATGCTTATTGTACAGTTACTGTTACTTCTGATTTAATCACAACTAGTTATCTTTCTAGATGCTGCTGATATTGTTTTTATGTTTTTTTTTTTTCAATATCATCTTTCTATATGTGCTCCTCATGATCTTCTGTAATTATCTTTCTGTTAAGTTTCTTTACAGGTGTTGCAGCTGGTTGTCTGGTTTTTCTGTCTGATTTTGCTTGTACAGTGGTTATTGTTTTATATATATGTTCTATCTTCATCTCCTTTCTTATCTCAGTGTTATTATAATGCATTTCTATGAGGTATGATGCTGCTTGGCATCTGACAAGAAAGCTCTTCAGAGTATCATCAGTGCAGCACAGAAAATCATTGGCTGCTTAAAGGCTTCTCTGAAACATGTATTCCACCCACGCTGTCTCAGCAGAGCAGCTAGCATCATGAAGGACAGCACTCACCCTGGAAACCATCTTTTCCAGCTGCTGCCTTCTGGCAGACACTACAGATCCACGACAGCACAGACAAACATACTGAGAGACAGATTTACGAGAACTCAACACTGCCATTCTCCCTAATCTTTCTATATGTCCATACAACTAATGCCCCAGTCCAACTGTATGACAGACTCTTTTTTTCCACTACTCATTTGCAACGAAACAGATTTTTGGATTTCACTATTTGTATATTTTACAATTTGACCTGATGTCTTGTAACTGTTCAGGTTACAATTTTTTTTTTATTCCAGAATATAATTCAGACAAATATGTAGAAAGCTTCCCTGGGTAAAGCAAATTTGTTTTCTTTTCAGATGGGCAGACAGACCACCATCCTGCTGCCATGATGCTGGACAGGACAAAAAAATAGAAAAGAAATTAATCTTTAAGAAACTGTTGCAAAGATTTTAAACTGTGTGAATATTCAGCACACAGTGTGAAATATTATCCTTCTCATTTTCTTTAACATTCAACCCTTTTCATTTCCCCTCTTTCTATGTCAGAGTCCTGTTTTCACTAACAGGAGACGAGGGATGGAAAAACTCCCAATTTTATTTAAATGAACTGTTGTTAGACAGAGTAGCCTTACAGAAACGGCTACGAGCTGACAGCAGCTGGCTGACCTCAGACCTTTTGAAGTGTCCTTTGGCAAGACACTGAACCCCTGCTGAATGCGACCTCTGACCCCCTGAGGAGATGGACATGTTGCCAGGGTACCAGCACTCAAATGCAACATGAAAAAGGAATGCTTGTTGTGGGAGGTGGTGTGAGACACACCTATATAATTATTTCAGAAGTACAAAGATGCACAGATGGTGTTAAACTCAGAGAGAGAAATCCTCCAAGTCCTGAGGGGAGGTGACGGTGTCTGCAGGTGGAAGTGGAATATCTGGGAGGAAAATGTGTCGGGGCTAAGCTCAAAGGAAGAAACAGCTATGCAGAAAGAGGGTAGTGCAGATTTCTGCATTATGTGGATCAACTTAGTACCTGATTTGGTGCAGAATGATGATGTCTGTGGTATAAAAAGAACTGCATGAGCTTTATTTAAGACTTAACTCTGAACAACCAATAACTAAATTCACAAATTCAGGAGATGTAAAGATTTGGTCATTTACTAAGAAATGTTAAATAGAAAAAAGAAAATGTCATTATTGTCTCAATTTGTGACCATCTTGTCACAAATTTGTCTAATTTGTCTAATACCACAAGCAGCCACAAAAGAGCAGTACCTCGAAAGTAGCACAACAGCTGTGTTGTTGGAGATGTTTACCGGAAAAAGTTAAAAAAATGAAGATGTAGCAGATGAACTTGAACTGGAGAAACAGAACAACAGAGCTGTATCAGTTGTATGGAGATACTTTGGTTTTAGAAGGTTCAGGCGTGGACCAAACAACTACTTACTGAAATTGATGTCCAAATAAAGCTGTCAACACCATCTGCTGCACCACCTTAGCTGAAAAAAAAGTCTTTACAGTACCAAGAATGTCTGAAACTAACATCAGCACCCACATCCTCAGGTAAAACTGACAAAGATCGAGGACACTTATGTCAGAGATGTTTGTTAGAGATACTGACTAAGGCAAAAAACATCATCACAATCTTTACAGCAAAAGACCTGGTCTTGATAATTTCTGAGGGAAAGGCTGATTCAGGGAACTTATCAAAACACTGTGGATATTAAAATGTTTCTTTGTGTACAATTCCCATGACAGTGTTCTGGATTCCAGACCTGATTCCTCTGTGAATCTGAGTCAGAATCCAGGATAAAAGTAATCTAACATTATTATTATTATAATTATTATTCACTTAAGTATAGTATGTAAAACGTGAAGTGTCAAAAAACTGTTATTTAGCTAAACAATTTCCTGTCTGAGCCTAAAAGCCCAATAAGATGATGAGGTCTGAATAAAGTGTTTATCAGCTTTTTAAGTAAATGACAGTTCACGCATGCACACACACACACACACACAGTAACGTATGAGGCTTCATCCTGTCTGTTCTCCCTGGTGTATGTTACCAGGACTCTTCTCTTCAGGCAGGGAAAATGAATAATTAAATGGCGTAAATTAGAGGGAAATTATACAACATTATGCCATATTGTGTCCACGCTAATGTCATGTGGCCCATTTTAATGACTGGACCAGCCCACATAGTGCTGCCCCGACCATCCTGTGGACCCCCGGAGTGGCTGTAAACCTGCCGGCGGCCCCCAGGCGAGCCATATGCCAGATTTATGGTTCACATTTGTTTCTGCCGCCTGCAGCAAAAAGTGATGGGATCTCTGGCCATGATACAGTTCGTCTCCAAAACAAGCTGTCCACCACAAAGGAGTGCAGTAAATATGGATTCCCCCAGGGTGCATTGCTTCATACATAAAAACATACAACAAGTGTGAAAGGAGCGTATGAGAGCCACTGCACAGGACGTTTTTCTTTCTATTTTAAACTTCACATGGCTTGGTGTTAAATCTGCACACTGCAAGTTTTCAGTCGTGTCAGAAGTTATGTAAAGAGGTTAACTTCTGCTCCATGTGCAACCAACTGGAAAAGTTTTAAACCTGTTCAGTTTTCAAACATGTTTTATCCTCCTTTACTCTTTACCTTTCATATAAATCAGCCTGTAAAGTGAAGAGAATCTAACTACATTCCCACCTCAAAATGAAAAAAGGAATACAATAAAAGACAAATGTGTGTGACCAATGAGCTCAGTGAAACAAAATATTCTGTGTAAAATATTAGTTTTAAGACAAATGGTAAAGTAAGAAATTGTAGTTCTGTTTCCACCAAAGGGCCTGGCTGAAGACGGGATGTGTCGTGTGGAAAACTTTGACCTTGGTTGCTTTTCCACAGCCAAGCATACCCTTACCTGTTAGGCGGTATATCAGTTATCGATGGTCAGCTACGGAATATTCTATTTAGCAGACGCTTTTATCCAAAGCGGCTTACATTTGAGAGTAAGAACAACACAAGCAAGAATTCAAACAAGATGGGATGTCATTAAGTTGTAGTCAGAAGAAGAGCAATTGGCAGTGGAGTGACATGAACTCTTAAAGATAGGGTCACGGAGCGGACAAGCGATTACAGCTGACTTTTTCCGCTCCCACGACATCCCAGTGGATATAGCCAGGACCCCGGGCTCTCCGTGGATTACCATCCCCGCGGGGAGGAGGCGAAGGCGGCGTAGGGACAGGAGGCAGAAACGGGGCTGTCGGGCAGGTGTGCTGGTGAGGCTGCGCAAGAACCCGAACAAGCCACCGCTCCCTAGCATCTTTCTTGCCAATGTAAGATCCCAACAAAAGGGATGAACTGAAGCTTCAGGCGGCAACGAACAGGCCCGTCAAGGACTGTGGCGTTTTGTTTTTCACCAAGGCCTGGCTTCGTTCATCCATACCGGATGCTGCCATTGAGCTAGCAGGCCGCACTGTACACCACCACGACAGGAGCAGGGACTCCGGTGAGAGCAAAGGAGGGGGGTTGTGCATATATGTCAACAACAGCTGGTGCACACCTGGGCCAGTCAGACCACATGTCCCTGCTCCTAGCACCAGCATACAACCCCCTCAGGAAACAGGCTCTTTTCACAAGAAGGACTGTTAAAACTTTGCCTGAAGGGGCCTCTCACCAGCTGCAGGACTGTTTTGAGAGAACCAACTGGGACATTTTTCACCACCCAAACCTGGAGGAGCACACAGCAGCAGTCCTGGTTTACATCAAACACTGTACCAACACTGTTGCTGTGGACAAATGCATCCGGGTCTATCCCAATCAGAAACCCTGGATGACCAGAGAGGTCGAGCACCTGCTGAGGGAGAGAAATATGGCTTTCAAGTCTGGTAATATGGAGCTATACAGTGCTGCAAGAGCCAACCTGAAGAGAGGCATCCGACTGGCTGAGACGGACTACACAAGGCAGGGGTGGCAAGGGATCCGGCATATCACCAACTACAGGCCGAACTTCGCTGTTGTCGATGGGGGCCCTTTGCTAGCAGAAGAGCTTAACCTCTTCTTTGCCCGCTTCGAGATGGAGCCACCGGAGGTAGCTTCACCACAGTCACCAGCCCTTAGCTGCCCCTCCCTCACTGTGGAGGAACATGAGGTGAGGCGCACACTGAGGGCTGTGAATCCGAGGAAGGCTGCTGGACCAG
>JBAFTA010000008.1:5943936-5954583 GCA_036919975.1 Melanotaenia parkinsoni | reverse complement strand
ATGCTGCACGTTTGTATTAGTCAGAAAACAGTCTTACCTTTGCTGTCTTGCATAAATTAAAACCGCATTTATTAAAATTTTCCTGCGTCAACACACCAGATTCACATCAACTGGATCCAACAGCTCGTTGTCAAGTTCTCCACAATGATCCACTAATTTCAGTTAGGTGTGTTGGGGCAGAGGAACACACAAACAAAAAAAAAAAAACAACTTTTTTTTATTACCTTAATTACTTCAAAATAATAAAAAAAAGAAAGTAAATGTGGGGAGTGTAGAAGTTTCAAAACTGGAGATACCTTAGTTCTGATCCTAGCTCCTATCCTGTGGACCTGTATACTTTTCTCAAGCCTTTAATGAGCGCTATATTTAAGTCAGCTAAATAAATGTGTGTGTGTTTTCTGAAGTTCAAGTATTAAATTCTCATGAAATTCCTCTGTAAAGTTCCCTCTGTAGATCTGATATCAACTTCCAATCTGTCTGTGCTTTCCTTAGCTGCCCAGCAATAAAACTGGGCTAAAATGGCCTTCTTTTATTTGAGCCATAACATTTATGTTTTCTACTTTAGCTCCAATCAGTCAAACAGGAACCCAGGTAACTTATTTCCATCAATGTCTGGTGGAAAGTTAGGGGAAAAGGCTGTTGAAAAGCTATAAGAATCCACAGCCTTGAACCACAACCAGAAGCAATGACGGCATCTGGCTGGCTGACAGCCGCGTCCTCCAGCCACTCTGCTTATCCATGCTCATGAAGAGAGGAAAACATCCCCCACCCTTCTAACGCCACGCTGTGACAGGCTTAACAGTGATATGAGGGGATGTGTTATCTGCTGACTTCCAAATTCATAAATCTTTAGGATCAGATGAAATTGAAGCTGCCTGAAAAGCTTGAAGGGGCGATTGACACATCTGAGTGGCTCTGCAGTGAGCGGCTGTAAACTGCATGCTAATATTCTATCATGCGCACGATACAACCTACACAAAACTAAATTTGTATGAGGTTCAGTCTTTTCTTTTATACAGTCAAAAATATGATGTCAAGTTTGTGTTTTAAATATCTTCACAAGGAGAGTCTAATTAAATATAAACATGTTGCTCTTTCCAAAATACTTTGAGATGACCTTTGTTCTAACCAGATTCATATCCAGAATATAAACAGAATGCTGACAACAAAAGATTACACCAGTCTCTGTGTGGTAAATATGCTCATTGTTTGCAACATGAAGGGCTAATGTTGTATTTCAATTGCAACGTACAAACCATATTTACATTTACAAAACAAAAGTACAATGAGGAAACACTTTTACCAAAGAAAACGCAACTTTACATTTATGTGAAACACTTACAAGTTTACCTAAACACTTTTATAAAGATAGGTGTTTCACCAAAATCTGTGATCCATCAGAATCGTGACCACAGGGTGGGATAGTGTACATCTAAAGGCAGATTTATACTTGCGCGTCATCTGTGTGCGGTCGGCTACAGCGTAGCTGACATTGATGAGTTTGTTCTAGCACTCCAGCGTAGGGGGTGTGCATCGTTTTGGTGTTGTGTCGCAGTTTCTCCTCCTAACCTGAAGGTGGCAGCAGGGGTGGTATCGGCCTGTAAACTCTCCAGGCTGGAGTTCTTTTGATGGTTCACCTCAGTTTGATAGGTATTTTCTGTTTTAAAACAACAGTGGCGTCCTGTATGGTTCAGTGTCTTTATTAGCTTGTAGAAGAAAACAGAGAAATAATTAAGTCAGCCTCTCATCAACTTAATTCACTGGTTACTGTTTTTAAAAACGGTGTTGACCCCACAAACTCAGTGAGAAGTACCAGATATCCGGCTGATCCAAAACTAAGCAATCACAAGGGAGTACCTCTGCATAACCGTCTGCGTAGCAGGGGTGCACATCTGGCCTGGAAGAGTTGCACGTCGAGCCTCTGCGGAGTGCTTCTTGCAGTCACAGATTCTTATGGGCCACAGATTTTGGTGAAACACCTATCTTTGTAACTGTGTTTTGGTAAATTTGTAAAAGTGTTTGACATAAATGTAAAGTTGCTTTGTTGTTGGTAAAAGTGTTTCAGCAATGTACTTTTGTTTTGTAAATGTAAATATGGTTTCTATGATGTAAATGTGCATCATGACAATGTAAAAAAATATAAATTTGTATTGCGACAATGTAAATTTTTCACTTGATGTAATATTGTTTTGCACTTCCTGGTCACTGTACTTAACAAAGAACCAGTTTTGAATTGGATCCTGAGGCTCTTTGTGACTAGCAGCCTGTCACTAAGACATATCAATTGATTCAATTTCTTTAGTTTCATCTCTGAAAAACAGCAAAGAGAGCAAAGTTGGACAGACACAAAATTTGATTTTTGCAACAACTGGTGATTCCCAAAGAGCTGTTAGCTATAAAGTTAGCATATATCAGCATAGTGTGCAGTGTGGCCTTAAAACATAGGAGGAAACAATACAAAAGAAGTAGTTTCAGGATTAAAAAGCTGTTTTAGCAGATGAAGAGGATCTAAAAGTGATCCATCCGACTTGACACACGACCTGAGAGGCCTCTGGACCTTCAGCTGATGCCATTTACTGATGGCAGAACAAGGAGAGTAAACTGACTCAATATCATTGTATGTGTAATGCCTGATTTGTAAACTGTGTGAACCAGTTTGTGCATAACTTTGGGTGCTTGCAAATGTGTGTCCAAATGCGCACACAAAAGATCGAGAAATTACAAGCAAAAACTAAATTTGCACATGCCCAAATTCAAAAATGCACAACTAAGATTTAGATGCTATTTTTTACCTTCAGCCTCACAAATCTACTAGTTTTGTGTTCATAAACACTTGTGTGTATACAAAACATTAAATACATGTGCACAAATTGCCTGATATGCACTAAACAAACTGCATTCGTGCACAGATCAGTTTATGAGATGAAATTTGAGACTCCCCTCATGCTTATAGGAGCCTTTGTTTTGTCCGTACACGGTGCATGTAGTACTGTTGGACAACAAGGAATATTCATTGGATTTTCTTCTCCAGTTAGGACAAGATAGATTAGAGCTGTCTTCTTATGAACCTGCACGAGCTCCAGGTATGGCCAGACTGTCTCACTGTTTCCTTGGTAATCCGTTTCCAGCCAGTACTTTCCTTGTGTTTCATAGAAATATTTATTTATTATTTAACCTTGCTTTTCCAGTGCAACCTTGTCACTCTAGGATTTTGTGCAGATTGCAGATTCTACCTCAAAATGTGGACATCTTTCACCAGCTGCCTCCACTTCCAGCTCCCAATTACAGACCTGGACAAAATTGTTAGTACCCTTTGGTTAATGAAAGAAAAACTCACAGTGGTCACAGAAATAACTTGAATCTGACAAAACTAATAATAAAAAAAAAAAAAAAAAAATCTATGAAATTTAAACAATGAAAGTCAGACAATGCGTTTTAACCTGGCTTCAACAGAATTATTTAAAAAAATAAACTCATGAAACAGGCCTGGACAAAAATGATGATAACCTTAACTTAATATTTTGATGCACAACCTTTTGAGGCAACCACTGCAATCAAACAATTCCTGTAACTGTCAATGAGACTTCTGCACCTCTCAGCAGGATTTTTGGCTCACTTTGAAGGGTGCCTTTTCCAGACAGCTGCTGGTTTCTGGCCGTCTTCTGTCTGTAAAAGTTGTTCAGCTTCTCAGTGTTTTGGTGACACGTTACTTTTTTGTCTCTTGTTAACAATTATTGAATATTTTAAAATAAGTTTTAATTTACTCTAAAAATGACTTCATAAAGTTTTGTTACAGTTCATGGCATCACTTGACAGCTGTGTTTTGCTCTATGGCATCACATCAGATGGAGATAACACAAGAGTCAACACTGGATGGACTTTTACTGGCTGGAAAGGGGTCAGAGAAGAAAAAGAAAGAAAAGTAAGATGGATGCTGGATTTGCACCAAAGTGCACCAGAGTGCTGCTTTAAGGCAGCAGCACGTTGAGTCAGGATTCAGTCAGAGACAAAGTGTGAGATATTGGTGTTCTCAGCCTCTTCATAAAACACACACTTTTTTGTTCTGATTTATTTCACTTCTTCTGATTCATCTTGTTTTTCTCCATCTTGTCTGCTCGCGCCCAGACAAAATCCTCCAAATTGCATCACTCTCCTATACAGCTCTGCTTCTTCTGTTTCAGGCCAGAGTGCAGAGTAACAAAATTAATGATGCATCTGCTATCTCAAAGTTTAGAGTTATAACACCATCTTACAGCTGACAATGCTCCTGCTGTAATTGTTTTGTTTGCCTGCACAGAGATGACAAAAATCAGAAAGGCCTGCAGTAGCTTTAGACTTGCCAACAACACAATTGCAGACAGCAGCAGACTTACTTAGAAATGACTGGACCCAGATTAGTGACCCTGCAGGACTCGACTGTACAAACAGACTACTAATAAACAGCCCAAACAATATTGGTAACATAGTGTGATGGGAAACTTTTTAGGAGGGTTGAGGGACTTAACACATATTTTGCATCTGTTTGAAGTTTCATATGTGTATAAACATGAAAAAAAAATATATTAATGCTAAGTGCTGCAATAAAACTTAACATTAACAATTTGATGGTAACACAGTTGAGCCTGTGTGTTAATTGCATATCCTCTGCAGTCTGTCTCTGTGTAAAACACATGTAAAGTGAAGAGTAATGCTGGTTTATCATGGAACAGCTGCCAATGTCTAGATGCCTATGAGTTAAAAAAAAAACAAAAAAACATTCATTGACTTTTTTTTTCTATAGACCTGCAGGCTGCCTTTATATTTTGTATAAATATTTAGATTTTTAACAAGAAATCATTCAGTAATTTTATTATAAAAATGTTCTGTAACTATTTATATTTTTCTATTGGAAGGAGCTCATTTTCCTTTATACTCCATTTTGCTAATTTAACTGTATATGTAGATTGTTTGACACAAGTGTAGATTAAATTAGCAGCACTTATGTTGAAGCAAAGTACAACAACATCAGGTAATTATGGACTGAAACGGCCAAAAAATAAATAAATAAATAAAAATAAAATAATGAAATAAATAAATAGATAGAGAAATATAAAAATTGTACAATAAACAAACTGATATGGCAAAATACAAAATTATTTTTAACTAATTTTACATCAAGATACCAATAAAATATAACATGTAATCATATTTCAACTGTCCTAATTTAACTTGTATTTATATTCTTATTTATTTACATTTACTTGTAATTTTTGGTCGTATCAGTCCTCTGTGCAGGTCAAAGTTCAGCCACACAATATTTAGCAGATGTTTACTGTGGTTTGGATGAACCATGCTGCTGTCCGGTTTGCAAAATCTGCTTTATGCTGTGTTTCTTGTCTTCGGTCCAAGCTGCTTCCTTTTATCTGTTTTTTAATGGAAATTTTTAAAAAATACCCAAACATGCTGAGAATGTTTTAGCAATGTGCTTGAAAAGTTATTAACAAGATGGGTTATTTCCATAAAGTCAATTACTTCACGTTTTTTTTATTTACAGGGAGGTTAGTGTTAATAGGTTTGATAATTACATAAATCCTCCTTCTGGGTTTTACATTCAAAATGCCAAGAATGGTAATATACTGTGTTACTGTGCTTCTTGTGGAAAGTATGCCTGGTTAAAAAAAGAAAAAAAAATAAATACAATACTTTTAGTGGTTGCTCTCAGTGTCTCATGAGCATGTACTGGTGCATATATGTAGTGTTTAACTGCTATGTGAATATTATCAGCAGAAAAAAGCATGCCTCTGACCTCAAATCAATACCAGAATCAATATATACTAAACACAAACTTGCATTATTTATTTTCTTGTAGTGCATAATGATCACTTTACTTATTTTCTCTTTATTTTCTACTGGTTTATGTTGGCACTGAATCCAGAATTGTTGACTATGGGTCTGACCCTAGTTTGCACTGTGGCATAAAAACAAAGACAACATTTGGCTTTACCCCCATTCTTCACATTCTTCACACTGATATATATTTTATACTCAAATACACACGAACACACACACACACACACACACACACATATACATATATATATATATATATATATATATATATATATATATATAGTCTCAATGGGAAAAGCTCCAAATGGCATCGATCAGCAGTTATGTAAACATGACACCCAGCTGGACTTCCATTTTCACTGAGCGCTGGACTGCAACAGTGAACATGGCTCATTTTTCTTTTCATTAACTTTTACCAACCAAAACATTTTTATGGAGGGTGTGAAACTGACAGGACAGCTTACAGAAGGATATAAAAGGATGCAACGGGTCCATTTTACCAGTCTGCACAGCAGCTGGCAGCTTGTTCATGCTGTGCAGCGCCGACTCCTGCCGTCCAGCAGAAAATAATACTCATTTTTTCTGAAACACAAGCTTATTAGAACCTGTGGTCCACAAAACCCTGTAGGATGTTTGAACCCCCCACCCTCTGCTCCTTTGATAGTGTGCTGGGCTGTCACTGGGAGCAGTAGTTGAAATGCAGAAACAAACCAGCTCAATGAGGGAAACCACACAGCTGAGTCTATTACGTCTTTTAAAGTTGCGTACGTGCTGCATAAGAACTTACAGGTGTGAGTTGATTTTGGTGTACAAAGATAATTTGATGCTATACTGGTTTCTATTCAGCAGCATTTGGTCACTGCTGTTTTGGTCAGTTGTGTTTAGTTGAAGACATAAATGCAGGTAGGATGTTGTCAGGTTGAGACTGAAGGGGTCCATTTGAATGACCTAAAGAATCAAATTAATGAAAGTTTTGAATAATTCAATTAACAAAACCAATAGTTGACATGGATCTTAGAAACTATGAGGAACCCATAAATGATATTTAGCCAAGTGAACTCAAATTCTACGTCACAAGGGTGAAAAGGAGGTGAAAATGTTTTAAACTATTTACGAGTTCACAAATGGCTTGTTTGTAAAGCTACAGGGTTTTGGTGATACTGCCCCTATAAGAGCAGCTCTGAGCTAGTGCATGCAGGCATGGACAGATTTTCAGAAAAAACCAAGAAAACTATTGCTCAAGATCACTTTGAAACATGTAAGAAAGTCTGGTTCTTTGAAAGGAACATAAAGAAAGAAATAGTAGCTCAAGACTGTTGAAAAGTACTGCACATAAACCAAAACAGCAGCTCTCTTTGGAAAAAGTATAAGTTTGAGAATATCCTACTGTATAATGCAACACTGGTTTTAATATATTTAGTGGATATACAGTAGCTAGAAAGAAATAAGCTATAATGTCACATCTATTTCCCAGTTATAGAAACTAGAATGTCTCAAAGTTTCACTTAAACTTTTTTTATCTTCTAGTTTCTCACTGTTATAATGTATTGTTGTTAATTATGAGTATGGGTACTGTAGTTTTGAGGTTTAAATGAGAGCTCCCTGACACTTTAGATTATGCCATCTCTTGGTGAAATTCATGTTTGCAAGTGTTGATGAAAAGTTGTATTACAGGTGAATGATTCCCATTGGTGTAATCCATCTTTAAAGACTCATCAAGTCTGTTTGACTCCCTGATGAAGGCTGGTGGACTGAAAAGCTTTGCTGTATTTAAAGGTCACTATCATAGAGATAAAGGTATTTTAGTCACAACTAAAGGAGTGTCTTGGAGTTTTTCTGTGATATCTACAAGTTTCCGTATCTTGTCGCTAGGGCTCATTAGCCAATATGAGTCTGCATCAAAAATAAAAATAAAAAATTAAATAAAAAAGAAATCTTTGGCTGTCATAGACATACAGAATATAGGTAGACACTGTTTTAACTACCTCAGCCCACTGCGGCAACATATCAACACATCCACCATATTGGATTTGATAAAAAAAAAAGAAAAAAAAGAAAAAGCTAGACAAAGACAAGTGTTGGGGTGTTGATTTTAAAATGGATTAAATGTTGAATATCTTTGAAGTGTGCAGACCCTGAACTGGGACACACAAGATATTTGTAATTGACAGATGATTTAGAGTGTGTTTATCACCACTGTTATGACCCCTTTTTGGTCTAGGGGAAGCCGGGTCAATAACAAAAGAAACACCGGACTCAAACTAAAAAAAATTCCAATATTTATTTAACAATGTCTCATCTATATGCACAAAATCAATAAACCAGAAGGGTCCTATGTACTAATAATAGTCCGGTCTCAGGTATCCACACTGATGACAAAACCAATAACAAAAAGTGCCCTTTCTACAAGGTTAACAAGTTACTATTTAAAAAACAAGGGAAAAACAAATGGAAAACAACCAAATCAAAATAGCTTAACAAACAAAAGGTCCTATCTAACAAGACAGAAACAGAAAGCTCTCCTAAGGATCGTAATTAACAAACAAACTTAAAACAGCTACTCAATTATGAGAGCGTCTCTTCTCAATTCCACAATATCACACAATCGTGTATCTGCAATCAAAAATGCGAAATCTAGGCTTTAACCAACACCAAACACAGACCAGCGTCTCTCACACAATCCCAGGCAAACTGTGGGCCTCAAGGGAACACAGCTGCCCCGATTGCAGCCTCATTCCGTCCTTTATAGGTCCAGGGGTTTCTGGATTTGTCCTGGGGCAGGAAGTGCGGGAGCGGCAGCCTCCAATCCCGATGAAGGTGGGCTGGTCAGCAGACGGATGAAGCAGCGGCCAATCACAGGGGAGAAGGTGGTAGAGGGTTTTCCCCGGCATGACGGCTAATGTTCACAATGTTCCTGGTTAGCCGGCCTTGAACGAACCACGGACTCAGGCCGAAGGCCTGGGGACGTGACACTTTTGTACAAGGACAATGTCAGGTGTTTTTTTTTTTTTTTTTTTTGTGTTGTATGTAACTATGATTCTACCTAGAGTGCTGTAATAGTACAATTTCATAAATTGAAAACAAATATGATTAGACCTACTAAGATTCAACAACAGAGACAATAGGACACATGTTTCTCTTTGGCTCTTTTTGCACACCTTCACCTTGGAGCCACCCAAAAAAATGGTTTTCCATCATTTTTTGTAGAACTTGATGTCATAGTGGTTCTCTAGTGGTTGTGCAATAAACTACAGATCGAATGTGATGGCACGTTAAAAGACAATCCACTATGTTTCCCAAGTAAGTGATATTGGCGATAGTCCTCCATTTCACATTTTGTTTTTTGTTGTTGGCCCCTTGTCTTGCGCTGAACATGGACTGGCATACTGAAACCCCTAGATGTTTTTCTGACTACATAGATCCCATTACTTTGGTCAACACATATGCTTTTTAAATGGGACTTTGCTGTAATGTCTTCATATTGGCCATGTTTTCTCTGGTTATGTTCCAACAAGTTCCTCATGTATAAAATAAGTGGGTAATGAGGGTACCTAACATGGGATAATGGCACAGTTACTTCTTCCTCTTGAATTGTGGGTTGGTAGCAGGTGTTGACTGATTAAAATCTATAGAAACTGTGGGGGTATTGGGTGATGATGTTTGAGCGTGGAAGTGGTCTGTAGTTAGTGAAGACACAGATGGTCGAAGTGAGTATGAATGGTCTACACTTACTGATGATAGCTGTGACTGAAACAAAATGTGCATCATCCTCTGGACACACACAAGCTGTACGAGCTACACCCGCCTTCTGAAATGATATTTGTGTCGAGCATGTGCAGTTGAGGCCCATTTAACAGCTCATTTGGTAGTTGTGACATCTGCTGGTCATTTAATGTCCAGCAGTCCTGTAAACTACATATTGGTGGAAATGTAAACACAATGATGCAGCTGTATTGTAAATCTGTAAATATATAAAAATGTATTAAAGTAAATAAAGTAATATCTATCTATTGTTACGTCCCGTTTTCAAGGGGTATGAGCGGTGCGCAACATAAACAACAGTCGTGGACAGATGTTCAAATGAAACACGGTATTTTATTGTGATGAGTATAAATATGGGATAAAACAGGAAGTAAAACAAAAAAAACAGGAAGTGAAACATGAATAGTGTTGGGGTTGGTGAAACTGCTGAAAGAAACACGAAAAGGGGATTACTAAACCTTAACCAAAATCCGCTGAGTAAATTAAACTAAGACAAAAATATAAACAAAAGTGTGCCCCTAACTCAGCGATATAACTAAACAACAAAAGTGCAGCAGTTACAATAAACTAGTGTGACCATCGTCACAAATAAAACACACTAAACTAGCCCAACATAACCTAAACAAAACTAAACACCAAAGTTAATAAAACTGGCAGAACACATAAAAACTCAAAGCACAACTCAAACCAAAACTGTGTGTATACAAAGGCAAGCCCAAACCAACAAGACTATTATCAAAATCCCCCAAGGAAAAGTAATGCCACCATAAGTCTGCCAGAGTGAGGGGAAGCAGTCTGTGCTGTCTAGCTTCTCCCTTTCGAATGAGCTCAGCAGCAGTCCTTTATTTGCTGGAGGACTGTAGCTGGAGTTGTGAATGGTTGAGTGCTGAGCCAACCAGAGGGGAGGAGACGACGGTGTGACGGCTCCAGCCACTCCAAACAGGGAATCAGACAGGTGTCGGCAATGATTGGCGGCCGTAACACTATCTATCTATCTATCTATCTATCTATCTATCTATCTATCTATCTATCTATCTATCTATCTATCTATCTATC
>JBAFTA010000008.1:5906931-5925884 GCA_036919975.1 Melanotaenia parkinsoni | reverse complement strand
CCAGCTAAGGTATCCCTGGGACATCTCACAGTAAGCCAGGCATCGGAATTGACGTCGACTCCAGAGATGAGGAGGAGGACCTGTCACACATGAAAATATGTTACATATTTAACACTTATCTTACAGATTACTCTAATTATATTCAGATGTAAGCTAGAACAGAACAACCATGTTGTGATGCAGCTGTCCCTCGTCATATTTAACTGACTGCAGTTTAAAATGAGTGAATTAAGGAGGTTAAATTTGGCTAAAATGCCTCTCGTCTTGACTCATCCTGTATCTCCACAACTCCTCGATTCATATCACTGATAGAAAGGACTAAGGGTTTAAATACAAATTGCCTGTACTTAATCACATGACTTATCCTGGTATTTTCTCAGTTTAGATGTGAGTTCAGCTCTAGATACCTTTAAAAACGTTAAGCTATGTGATGTCATTGATTCTTGTACATTATCCAAGAAAGATTTAGGATGCATTCCCACTGTCACTGTTTGGTCCGCTTTAAACAAATCCTGGTCTGCTTGCATGGGCAGTATGGTTTGTGTGGAGTTGTGTGAAGCCACATTCACACTCTGGTTGAGACCAAAGAAATAAACTCTGGCCCAATTAAAAACCAGGCATCTCAGTTTACCTGAAAGTGAACCCTGGTGCGGTTTAGTTGAACTGTGAAAGCCAACAGACCATCCATGTTCGTTTTATGGATAAAATGTTCTGTATGAATAAACTTGCCCAGATTTCTGTATTTTCTTTGTTCACCCGGATTTCTATGCTAATCTTTTTTATTAATCAAAACGTATCTTTTTTTGCAGAATCTGCTGTAATGGCCTTCTTTGTCTCCATAATATAAAATTTGGGTGTCCAATATTTAACCCACATGACCAGTAGAAGCTAGCTAGAATCACATTTTTCATAGATGATTGGCCAATGATGTTTATTAAATGCTGGTTTTAGAATTTTCTTAACATGCAGAAAGACAGCTCAGCTGAATAGAATCTTTTCATAATTGTGCCAACATGAAAACAGACTGCACAGAAAACACAGCAAAGTTTGTTAGTTATTAAAATGAAAATATTCAAGGTCAATACTAAATCTAAATTTTTGCCATCTAATTTCTGGTGAACACATTTGAAAAAGTATAAATACGGTGGCACCAAAAGAAATTTCTCATTCTCAGTGATGAATGGAGCACATCTGCAAACTGAGCTAGGTCACTGCTGCCAGGGGAAGAGGGTTTTTATTGTACCCCTAGAAGTAATTGTATTGAGCCTAGAGTTAGAGAGAGCTATTTGGGAAAAAAAAAAAAAAAAAAAAAAAAAAACATTCAGAAAGTTCTGAAGTGCTCTTTGAAAGAAGGCCAGCTCTCCCCCTTCATTATTTGCAGTATCTATGAGAGATAAAGCCACGTTAGCAGGAGGCTGACGGAGAGTTAAGTGCCTGCTCTTTGACAGCTCCGTACAAATGCAGCAGCAGCGCTGGGATGGGAACTACAGAGAGGTTTAACTCATGAAACATTCAGGGCCCTGCTTCAGATTGCACTTAGAAAGTATTTAGAGTGGTAGACAGAAAAAAGATAATGAGAACAAAAAATTGTCTCTCTCTGAAACCACAGTGTGGACAGTTTAACACTGAAAACCTGAGAGTCATTGGTTCTCTGTTTGAGAATTCAAACAAAAACACATCTAAAGAAAACAGAGAGGCTCAAGCAGAAGGTTAGACGCTCACGGCAAGAACTACTCGATATAACAGCAGAGGGATGTGCTGCCTTCTCAGGCTCATGTTTGGAGTTTTTACGCCCAAATAAACTCAATTTTACAACAGCACTAACCTGATCTGAACCAGAAAATGGACCCATATGCCCGGAAAATCTCTCAGCAGGCTCTCACTGTCATTTCTCCCAGCCGGTCTCAGTGGAGCTCCACATATAAGAAGAACAACAGATCCTTGCAAAGTGCACAGACTTGTTTCATTCAGTGAAACTTGAACAGAAACAGATAAATATGGGATTAATGTTTTTCTTTACAGCCTCCAAACAATTACATTTTCTAACAGGCTTTCAGTTTTTCAGATTCCAGGTGTATGCTCATTGGAATTCTGTTAATATTTAGAACTGAAAACATTTGGATCACAAGTAAAACTTTAAACGTTTCTACAGGTTCACACAAAACATGAAAAGGATGCTGTTCAGCCTCACTCCTCACAATGCAGCTGCAGATGGTTAAGGATGAACTAATAGTAGCATAACTTTGGATCAAATGTTGACAGAAATAGTTTTACAGTTGTCATAATCCATGGGTGAAGCAAGATGAGGAGTTGGATCCAAATGCAGGAAAGGAAGTTATTGTAAAATCAAAGCACTGCACACAAACAAAATCTTTCATGGAAGGTGTTTAGATCACTAAAAATAATCTCAAACAGGTCTGCTAAGTATTTTTCCAGGTGAGCTGGATCAAAGGGAAACTTCTGCAGGAGTATCACAATGCAGTCTCAGGAAAAAGAAGAATTGCAACAGGTGGAGCTTTTTGTCCAGAGAAGAATGCTGCACAAGCTGCTGAACATAATGGACAATTCTTCACATCCTTAACACCACACAGTACTGCTACAGTACACAGTACAGTACACCTCAATGTAAGACAGAAAGGTACAGGAGTTCATTCTTGTCAGCAGTCATCACATTCTGGAACAAGATGCTGTCTGTAAGTTTTTTTTTTTTTTTTATTTTCCTGTAAGATAAACAAAAACCTACTACTACATCATTGCAATTTCCCTCTGTGATCATTCATGTTTAATTTAATTCCCTGCCATAGTGTAAAAGGAAGGATTGTTCCTTTTGAAGAAAAAACAACAATCCATCCCATGCTGCAGAAAAAACTTTTGAATTGTTGGCTGCTATGGGTATAAAAAGAGATAAACTCATGGTAGGGACACCATAATCCCCTACCCTTGAGAACCTGTGTAGCATCTTTAAAAGGAAGGGGAGGTTGTGGGGCAGAAAAGTTCCAAATAGCTATGTTGGAGGAAAAAACGCCTGTGTGTACCTGAAATGATAAATTAACCCTTTCGACCAGGGGTGCCCAAGTCTGGTCCTTAAGATCTACTAACCTGTATCTTTTAAATGCAACCCTTCTCAAACACACCTGAATCAAATGAATGTCTTGTTACTAGGCCTCTGCCATAGATGAATAACATGGATGAGGGGATTTAGCCATTGGATTCAGGTGTGTTGGAGAAGGGATACACCGAAAGGTAGCAGGATAGTAGATCTCAAGGACCGGACTTGGGCTCCCCTGCTTTTAACAAACATTTGGTTGGAAGGCTTCAGGGATTCATTGAACTTTGTCTCGCCATCACTAAGAAACAGTGACAAACATGAAAAACAGATTTGCAAAGAACAAAGGAAACTGGGTGGTGATCAGAAACCAAGAATCAGGTGCAACAAGACAGGAGGAAGTAAACTCACAGAATTCACCAGTGGGTTAAAATCTATGGAAACAGATCAGGAAATGAAATAGTACAATAATAGGTCTCAAAGACAACTAAAACCATGGGCTAAAGAACAGAAAACAACAAGTTTTTAGTTTTAATTCTCAGGATGGAAAGCAAACTTGACCTAAATGATCTGAGAAGTCCCGGTGGCCCCCTTTTTTTGTATTTGTGAGGACACGAGTGACAACATTCTGGATTAGGTGCAAATGTCTAACTGATTCTTTTATCATGATTAGCCATCAGTTCTCTTATTTTAGATATATTCTTCAGGTGGTAAATAGATGATTTGGTTACTGCTTTAATATGGATGTTAAAATTTATCTCAGGGTTCAAATTACACCAAAAAATTATGATTTCATCTGTTGTCTTAAACATTGTTTACTAAAGCCGAGCACTAACTTTTGGACACTCATCTTTCCAATGTATTTTTTTTTAAGTCAAGACAACATTTAAGAATTGATATGACAAATGACAAAACTAAGCTTTCTTTTCCTGGTGAGATAGTTATATAGAACTGACTGTCATCAGCATAAGTACAATCAAATATTTTCTTTGTTTTCATATGTCAGAGTTGTAGGAACCGTAGCAAAAATCCGGACCCTAAAGCAGATGACACTGAGGACTGAAGGAGGAATAACAGTTTTAATCAAATGATGATTTAAGTCAGCTTGGTCTTGATCCAGGAAGTTCTTCCTAAGAAAGGGTACCGGATTAATGTGGTTTTGGGAAGAGATAATAGGCAGAGTTGAGTAGCAAGGTTTGTGGCTTAATTAAATCTGGATGAAGTCCGACAGTGGAGGGGAATGGTCAGAGAATGGTCTCCGCCTGTGGTAGGTAAGATTCTGGCAGTAGACAAGGCGAACAGGCAGGTAGTTAAGAGCTGGAGGCAAGGCTGGCAAATGGAGGAATTCCTGATCCAGAGTTAGCATGTTGGTAATCCAACGGATCCTTGAGGCTACACAAAGGAGCTTAGGGAGTAGAAGACAACAAGGTAAGAAAATTACAATGAATATGAACCGAAAAAAAACAAAAACAGAAACAAAAAAAAAAAAACAACAAAAAAAAAAAAACTGGCCAACAATCTCGCGATGAATAGAAGTCCTGCAGATCCCTAAGTAGCAGAGTGAATGAGCTGCAGGTGAGTGTAACCATCGCTCCAGACTTTGTTCTGAGCCTCCATGGCAACCTGCTCAGCCGCACCTGAAATCTCAGGGAAAAAACACACAGCCAGAGCAAACAATGAAATTAGTCCTGAGTAGGGCCTCCCCTGAAAGCATCCACACACTTTGAACCCTTTGTAACTGGTACTGGACAAAGGCCATGTCAAGATCCCATTCCTCTGTAGGTAACAAAGCAGGTTGATACACCAGGGAGGCCTCAAAAGGTGAGTAGCCAGTCGCAGAGGAGGTCAGAGAATTATGAATTATGCACACTCAATCCATCCCAAGTGGAAGGGCTGTTGGGTGTGACACAGCAATTTTATGAAGTGCAGCCTCAAGCTCCTGATTGAGCCATTCTGTCTGGCCATTGGACTGAGCGTGATATGGTGAAACGTCGGCACCTAGGGCTGTGCAGAACGACTTCCAGACCCAAGATGTGAACTGCGGACCCCGGGACGGGATGACATGGAGTGGAAAAACATGGTTCACAAGAAGATCAGCTGTCTCAGAAGACAATGGTAATTTGTCCAGGAAAATGACATGGGCCTTTGGAAAACGGTAACAGTGGTGAGGATGGTGGTCTTGCCTTGAGAGGGAGGTAGACCCGTGATGAAATCTAATACAATATGGGACCAGGGCTGACCAGGAACCTCCAGCGGTTGTAGAAACCCAGATGGTGGATGGTTAGAGCCTTTAATCCTTGCACCAACCTGACAGACCAAGACATATTCCCGAGTAGCTGATTCCAGCGACAGCCACCAAAGTGACGCCGAAGCAGTGTGATGGTCCGATAGATCCAAGGATGGCAAGCAAATTTGGAAGAATAGGTCCACTGAATGATGGTGGAACTGGCAGTAGATGGCACATAATGCCGGTTCGGTGGTCCACCACCAGAATCCGAAATGGAGAGTAAACCGTGACGAATTTGATCCTCTACATACCATGTAACACCCCCCACTAAACATGTGGATGAAAGAATGCGAGCTGAGTCCATGGACTCTTCTTCAGATGAGTATAACCTGAACAAAGCATCTGGTTTGATGTTATGGGAAACTGGTCGATAGGAGATGGAAAAAGCAAAGCGTTTAAAAAACAGGGACTAACGGGTTTGACATGAGTTTAGTCTCTTGGCACTTTGCAAATATGAGAGATTTTTGGGGTCAGTCCAAACCAAAAAAAATGTTGTTTAGCCCCCGTCTTACCAGTATCGTCATTCCTCAAAGGATTATTAGCTAGGAACTCTCTATTGCCGACATCATATTTCCACTCAGCAGAAGTCAACTGATTGAAGAAGAATGCACAGGGGTCCAGCTTTCCTGTTGCTTCCTGTGGAAGCAATAAGAGTGGACTTAGTTTTTCATACGCTGGTTCTGTATTTTGTTTTAGTCTTTGATCATGGTGTAATGTGTTATGTACCATTCATCTGAAGTTATATATGATTTATTTAAGACCTAGTGAAGAGCAGGTACATGTATCTTTCTTTTAATGCCTTGATGCATAAAACATTGTAACAGAAAGGAGGTAAAGTGACATAACTTTACATGTATTCTATCGTATACTATCGTCTTTGTATTACTGGGTGTCTAATGAACTGCAGCATATATTTGCTAGAAATTCTTTGCTAGTGGGAAAAAAAGAAAAGAAAAGAAAAGAAAAACTTGATGTTTCAAAGCTTAGAAACTTAAGGCAACAATGCAAAAAAAAAAAAACATGGTGGAGAGCATTTTCTTTGGAGACATCAGCTGGTGTTTTGACATATCACATGAGGATGTAAAATGCTAAAACTGAGTTAAATCTCAAACTGAAATAAGTTGAAAACAAAGACATGATCTGCTGCTGTGTTGGAAAGCACAGGTGTACAAAATATGAGCTGCTGCAAATTCTCTGTAAAGTCAGTGTGAGGACAAAGGAAAAACAAATCTGTCGGCTGAAACCCAGTGTTGCTGTCTTTTTAAAGCTTTTGTTCAGATGCATAAGAAAGGAAATTCTGCGGTGCCGTTACAGAGAAATTCCCCGGGTGGGAGGTTCGCAGCATGTGGCTAAAAGCCACACGTCTGCCTCCGTTCGCCCTCTCGTGAGAACAGTTTCATCAACAGAGATTCAACAAACCCTCTCAGAAAATGAATTCAGCTTGGATAATAAAGGTGCAATATGCAGCAAGCACAAGCAGAGAACATTTCAACTTTAAATCTCCATTATTTACACCCAGCCCGCCTTTGATATCTCCGTTCTGTGCAGAAATTCTCCCGTGTCGATCGTCTAGCTGAGCCTGTCTGAAAGTAAACTAGGTGAACCACCAGGGAACAATGCTGGCTTAACACCAATGATGTCAAGTTACTGAAACATTTTCATCATCCTGAAACAGCTAGGAAATGTTTTTGATTAATAATTTTTAGGATTTATTCATTCCAGTTTTAGTCAAGTTAAACAGATCAGAGGACATTTCTGCCCTTTTCCTCTCTGCTTACTTTTCTTTTTTGTTTTAGTTTCTACAGCAATTATTTTGTTCACACTCAAAACATGTCCCATTGCTTCAGTGTCATCATCTGAAGGTCTTATTTTTTATCCTCTGACAGTTTCAGACCTACAATTCAGAACACTTGTGATTCTCTGCTCCCTCTGTCTGGCAGTCCTATCACCCCGACCATCTACCTCTCCAGCAGCCACTCCATTCTCTGCTTATGTTTGTTTAATACTCGGTGGAGTTGTCTGCCTGGGATTGGGTGTCTGAGGTGCAATGCTGAGAGATTTCCAATTGATGGGATGGAGAGGATGGGAAGACAAGAGCCGAGAGCGAGTAGAGGTTATAGAATTGGAGTAAAAAAGAGAAGAGGCTGAGTCAATAGGCGAGCAAAGTGTTTTGGTCCAGAAAGCATCAGGCTGGACTATTTACCGCTGAAAGAGACAGCTAAAGTCGAATGGAAACTGAACAGACTTCAGTGGAGTGCTGGGAATTCATTTTTCATGAGAAATTGCACAGTTTTGCAAGAGTTTTGAACTGATGTACTTAAATCCTTCTTTTTCTACAAAAGGTAACAGAGTTCATGAATTAGGATGCAGGGCTGAGTTCTGTTTGACTTCCATTAAATCCCTCCCATCGCTCATTTAAGCCAAATAAGTGGGGAATTTGGTGGATCCACCAAGTTTAAATTCATAAACTCAATCTGTCAGTTTTTACAGTTCTGGATAGAATAATGTTTGGGTCAAAAGATCAGCAATAATTTATGTATGTTGATACAGTATTACTAAAATCTATATTTCTGTTATTATGTAAGTACTTTGCTAAATGAATTATTTTAGTTTGATTGAGTGAACCATACACACAGTGAGACTGATTGGTTGTAGTGCCAGGCGACAGCGACAAAAATTGAACATTTCTATTTTCTTGTGTTGCGTCGCTAGCCCCGTGTGCACGTCTACAAGAACGAGCGCAACATTTGACATGCACGAATGTCACCTGTCACTTGGCTGGAGGAGGGCAGCGATTTTATACGCAATACGCAGGTTCCATAGGAAATGAATGGAAAAGGAGCGACGTCGCCCCCTGTGTGTCGAGCCCATAAGGCTGTAGCTGTACATTTGCTATGGTTGTGTTTTTTCAGTCATTGTGACAGATTACCACAGATGGTTTAATGTAAGATACCTATGTCACATAAAAGATTTGTTTCTGAGTAACAGAAAAAGAAAGTAAGAGTCAGCTTTCGTTCTCCAAAGCAAGCGGCTTTAAATTGAGTTTTTCCAGCAGCGTTCTATGCGTATGTGAAAAAAATGTTTAAACCCAGGCTAGGAGCATAGTAAGGAGATAATTGATTGAGTACTTGAAATTCAAACTCATGTGCCTTAGTAAGCTACCTCATGTCCTTTATATTGCACTAAACACCTGTGCCTTAACTAAAATAAGGGAGCGTTGCAATACTATATTATATATGTTATATAATATATAACACACAACATATATTATACATCACTCAAATTGAATGATTCAAATTCAAATATAAAGAATTCAGATTCGCTCCCCAGTGGCACAAACCTTATCCCATAGAAAGTGACAACTGTTAGGTCTAAAATTTATTCATCATGTTGGTGGGCCATTTTGACTCTTTACATGCAGTTTCTCTCACAACTGCACTTTCTAAGAAGTATTTGGATACTTTTTAACATGAATCTCACATCTTTTGGTCAGTGACTAACCTGAAATTAAGAGAATTGTTGAACCAACGTTTAATTATTTCCATTTGTAGTAGGTATTTGAATTACATTTAACCATGTTAATTTATTAAATTAGTTCAACTCAACACTTAGACCAACTCAAATCATTTAGTACCAAATGTGCACAGATCACAAGAAGTTATGTGAAATGCATACTCAGCAGGGATTTGTAGTTTTATTATTGTTATTCTATATATTTGTTCTGCACTTTACTGTTGTGTTATGCTTACATTTAGACACTGTTGCTGGAATATGTTGTTCTATTTGAATATTAAAGTTGGTACCAAGAGTGTGAAGGACAGTGCAGTGTGTGATACCCCTGCACCGAGCAATAGTGACTGGCTCGTACACCAGCAGCAGGAATAACTGTTGAGATCTTCTTTTAGTAGTAAATTAGATCAATTTTATGCTATGATGTATGCAGTTTAAATATTTCTGTACATACAATGGGAAATATAATGTCAATAAAGATGCTTTGAGGTCAATTATTTATTTAATTTCGTAGAAACATCAGTCTTTTAAGTTCACTGAAACTGAGTGAAAGTGATTCAGATTTTTTTGAAAAAAAAAAAAAAACTAAATGATTTAAGTAAATCTGACTTAAAACTGTCACAAACAAAATTAAATTGAATAAACTTATTTTAATTATAGAAAAATAAAAAATTATTTTAAGTAGGTAGGTTCGACCATTCTCTGTGTCAGCAAATAGCTGATTATTGATTGTATTCAATTATGCTACTTTCTTTAAAAATGTTTTATTTTTTTCTCACTTTTCTTATGTTTTATTACAAAACATGTAAACAAACAATAATAATTGTAGTTTTAATAATAACAATAACAATAACAATATTACTACTACTACAACTACTACTACTACAAATACTACTACTAATAATAATAACAATAATAATAATAATACAAAATCATATTACTTTTACCTCCTAAACCAATTTTAATTTATTGTTTGACACACTTGCTTGACATGAAAATTATTAAAGAAAAAAAATTGAATGATGGAACAATTGTTGTTTTTATTGTAGGAAATATTGTTTTGTATGACTTTAACTTTAGGTATTTGATGATTATATTGCAGCCAGAGGAAGTGTCATACATGTAGGTTTATTGGTTGTCATTTCCATGCAGCTAGTATTTCCTTTGGATGTAGGAACAATGAGAAAAATAGCCTTGTAAATTGTTTTTTTAAGTATAAAACTGAGATTAGCATGCTAATACATTATGATATGTATTTAAATGAATTTTACCCAACATAATTTCCACAACAGTCATTCTCATCACTTTGTTTATTGTGATGAAGATGACAAGGCAAGTGTTCTTAATTACCCCTGTTATAATAAAAAAAGGAAAACATGCTTAAAAGTCCAGCAGTTCTGTGTCACATCAAACAACACAAACAACACAATACTGAACAAAATTCATAGCAAATAGTACAGTCACATTAATAATATTTAAAAAATATATGCATTCATGGTAAATATGTACATATAGAGAGAGAGATTTCTGGTATTGAAAAACTCATGATTGTTTTATGGAAGAACTTGGCTGGAAGACTTAAGTAAAACAGACAACAGTCATCTAAACTAAAACTATTATCTTCAAAATACTTTGAAAAAATACAGTTATACGGTAAGTGTGAAATTTCATTAAATGTTACAAAAACATTGGTTATGTTATCAATTTTGTTTGAAAAAGACCTTTTTTGTGGTATGATGGAAATTACAAAATAAATAAAATGACAAAAAAATATTTTTAATTAATTTAATTACTACCACAATCAGAAACCCAAATTTCCCCGAGGGCTCTCCGAAGGGATTAATAAAGTATTTCTATTCTATTCTAAACTGTTTCCACACATAATAGAAAAGTATCAAACTATTTATTAAAAATGAGTTACATTTCTATAAAATTTCACAGACCAAAGCTTTAAACTTAAAACTGGATTAAAATCCTCTGTTTTCCTGATATTTGGAACTATTTTCTGCTTCAAATAAGCGTTTATGCTGCCAAGAACTGAAAACTTCTTAATGTGTGGATAAATGGAAACAGCTGGGATTAAGCCCTTCCATGACTAATCTTCCATGATTCCTGCTCGTGAAAGTTTGCATTTTGGTGTTTTTATACCACTGTTACATGTGTTTGTATAAATCACCTTCATCAGAAAGTTTACTAGCACAACCTGGTGAAATAAGCTAAAATATTAGCATCACGTTCTTGCTTAGCAGCCAAAATCTTGACGAGTAAAATGAATGAATACAGACAATAAATTGTACAAACAGCCCAATGGGTTGTTTTTGGGTGGAGGACAGCTTTTGTGTTTAACATGCAGGGGGTGATTCTCTTTGCTCACGAAGGTCAAGAACTTGATGATACTGAGTTTCAATACAGAAACCAAACCTTTACTCTTTGATAACCTACTTTGAGTTGCCTCTTAATTCAAATGGAAATCTCTTATTTAAAGTGCAAATTTTGTTACAGTGGTTCCAGGTTAGTAAGATTAGGAGATTTACCAAAATTTTGATCTCTTAACATTTTATACAGTACCTTCTTATATTAAAATGTGCTGCTTTAGTGGTAATTTTAACTCAGGCATGTCAGAAATTATGGCAGACGTCCTCCTTTGGGGAGCACACACCCACACTGTACTTCATGTCAACACAGACTGCAGCTGTGCATGTTGTCATGCCCTGATAGAACAACTCACAACCTTCGGCCCTGCTTCGAGCAGCTCAGCTGAGTCACATGACTGCACTGAGCTGTCACTCTGAAGCATCATTCAACTTGACAACATGTGTCACCACCAAACAGATCGTTCCCAAAGTCATTCTGCAACATCTCGAAAGTGCAGTCAAACTTTTGCATCAGCAGCCGTTCTGGGAAACCCCCAAAGGAAGGAGTGTTACTGGAACACCACTTTTCTCTCACCATCCATCACCATCAGGAGGACGATGCCATCTGATTGCTTTGCCCTCACCACCAGCCTCCTCATCTTCCTTTCATTTAACGTTGGCACTTGGCCAGGCTCTAATGAGGATGGGCACTTGCCGTTTTTCATTTTTTAAGGAATGGAACCTTTTTTGCCTTTTGTCATAAAGCAGCAGCAAGTTAACAACAGAGATGACGAATCTTCAAAATGTCTAAGAAAAGAAAAATGGTGAGGGAGCCTGCAGTCAGCAATTTGGAAGGAGAAAGAGGCAAAGCAGAGGAGGTGGAGGAAGACTGTGTGTGATAGTAATTTAAGGTCCCAGTGTGGAAACGCAGGTCCTTCCCAAACATGTTGAACGTGCCTCTGTTAATGAGGACTTTAAGTACCCTGCCAGCCCTGTTTAGATATCCCCACCGTGATGCAAAGCGGGGAAAAGAGGCATCTTTTAAAGGCAGCATATGGCTGCTGAGGATCTTCCACTGATGTATTGTCATGGGATATTTCCCCTCCACAGCTCTGCTGCCGAGGACGTGCTCTGAAACCGAGCCAGATGTCTTCACAGATACAAGCCCCCACCCACCCCACCATCCTGATGCTTTACTGGCAACAGCGGTGGCAGCATGCAGTTGGTGGTGAATGTCAAGGCAGATCTTGCACAGTAACTGTAATGATAATGACCGCTGGTTTTTATGGTTGTGGTATTAATCACAGATGAAGATCATGATTAAAAGTTGAAGGTGTATAACTTATACATTTGGGACTGGAAACTAACTTTGATAGAATTTTCTGTTTTTTTTTTGTTTTTGTTTTTTTTCATGCTGTATGCAATATATCGAGTAGATTTTTTAAAGTGAAGTGATTAAATGGTTTTGAACATGTACAAGTACAAGCTTCCTAATTTAATAATAACAGCTGCTGAATGTCTGATTGCTTCTCCAGTAAGGGAAGGCTTTGTTTTTTTAGATAATTAAATACTTTAGTTTATTCTTGGCCAACATTCATTTTTTAATTTCCTGTTCTTATCATCTCTCTTAAAAAATAATAACGAGTCCAGCTTCACAACATGACCGGCCTTACGGATCATTTTATTGACTCTATTGGTGTCCGCTGTGTTCATTTTGCTGCCTCACTGAGCAGTTGTTGAAGTTACACATAAAGTCAGCTCTCACATAAACATGTCTAGCATGTCTAGCATATTAAACTAATAAAAATGTGTACATACTATGAAAACTACACTACTGTATGTCTGAGGTTATGTATATGTGTGAGCTGAATTATGAACAAAATGTTATACATGTGTATGTGATTGGAAGTTTGGAAAAATGTTGCCTGGTCTGATGAGTCTCCATTCCAGCTGAAACATTTAGATTGTAGAGTCAGAATTTGGTGGAAACATCCTGAAAGCATGGATCCATCCTGCTGTGTATTAATGGTTCAGACTGCAGGTGGTGTTCTGCTGTGGGGGAAATTTTCTTGGCCCCCTTATACCAACGTGGTATGGATTAAACACCACAGTCTTCGTGAATCTTGTTGCTGACCATATCCATCCCTTTAGGACCACAGTGTAGCATCTTCTGATGGCTGCTTCCATCAGGATAATGCACCATGTCAGAAATCTCAAAAAATCTCCCCCTTCTTTCACGACAACGAGTTCACTGGACTCCAACGGCCTCCACAGTCACCAGATCTCAATCTAACAAAGCAGCTTTGGGATGTGGTGGAACGGGAGATTCTCATCATGGATGTGCAGCCAACAAATCTGCAGTAACTGTGTGATGCTGTCATGTCAATATGGAGAAAAACCTCTGAGGAATGTTTCCAACATCTTGTTGAATCTATGACATCGAGAATTAAGGCAGTTCTGGAGGTAAAAGGTGGTCCACCAGCTAGGTGGACCTCATAAAGTGCCCAGTAAATATATAGGTGAGGAATAATGAAGTAATGGATCGCATATGAGCAGTCAGAGTTCACTTATGTATTTAAGATAAATTTACCCTACGATGAATGTACATAAAAAAGACGTAAAAAACATGAATAATCCATGACTTAAAATAAAGAATCTAAAGGTTTGCGTTGCTTAGAGGAATCTATTTTGCTCATGCAGCTTGATTAAAGTGTTACCTCCAACATGGCAAAGATGAGTAGGATCAGCCTACTTGTCCCATCAAACAGCCAATATCACACACCCTGAAGGTATGATGGCACATCAGTGACGGTGCACATCAAGAGAATCGGCTCTTTGCTTTTTAATTGGCTGCAGCAGGTCATCTCCACTCGCCTCTCATCTGTCTGGGATAATATGCGAGACACATTTGGATTTAATTCTCCCACAATTTTTTGCTCATTTGATTTTGCGTTGGGGCCAGAGAAAGAGAGGATGAGGGAGGAGGAGGTTTAATTGAGAAGGAGAGGTTGGTTGAAAAAAGCCAGAGAATGACTGGAGGTGACACATAGAGAACAAGAGTGTGGATTTAAAACATGAAAGGAAGTGGAGGTGTGGGGGGAGGAGGAAGGTAAGGAGGATGGCTTGGGCCGACCCTTTGGATTGAAACACCAAGAGATGAAGAGTGACTCGTCGGAGATAAAAGAGGGAAGTGGAAGCTGCTGCTGTGACAGCTAATGAAGAGCTCCTCACACCCAGCTCTCATTGTTTATTGATGCCTTGCTCAGAGCTTCAGACCAGAGCAGACGATCACTGTTTGCCCATCACACCATTTAGGACCCTTTAGCATGAAAGCAATAATTTTTAAAGGCTTTTCATTTCCTGCATTTCAAAAACTGGCCTTAGTGGCCCTGATGTTTGTGGAATCAAGACCTTCCATGTTCCCTGAGCTGATGATGTGGAGGAGAGTCTATGAAAATTAAATATCCTTAAAAAATAGGCCTGCCTGTTTATTAGGGTGCAAATAATCAACTCAGCTAAAGTGAAATGCAAATGGAGGATATTTACATGACCTGCTTACAACAACCAAAAAAATAAATAAATAAAAAGTCCACAAACCACAGACAGACACAATAATGAGGAAATTTACTGGGACTGTAACAGAATCAATTCAGCTGCAGCTTCACCTCCATATGTGTCACACTGTGACAAATTACATCCATTTACAAATAAATATAAAGGCTTTTTATAGGCTGTTGTGGCTCTTAAGGAAGCAAGTTCAGCTGATGCAAGCACTATATTCCTGAAAATATCCCCATCTCCTGGAAGGATTGTATAAGATGATGGAGAAATCCAGCTCACATATCTTAAGAAGGCCATGTTGTGCAAATTTACAGATTTGTTATTTTAATCTGCTGTTTAATTTGTTATGGCTGTGAAAAAGTGCAAATTTAGCCTTCACTAACGGCTGAATTTTATTAACATTACTAGATTTTGGGTTATTTTCTTACTGTGGCGCCCCCTAAAGATGGCTCATTCAGCATCCATCTTGCAGCCTGTCTGTTCTGAAGTCAGTAGAAGTCAGACTGATGTTGACGGGTCTTATTTCTTGCTTTTAAGTTTTCCTCTTTTTTCCTCTCTTCTTCTGATTGTGTCCTCTTGTGTTTCTTTGATGAATCAGGCATGGACCTCGTTCATAACGGCCAGTGTGTTGATATCCAGTTGCTTCAGTGTGACGTAAAGCAAAACTCACAGTATAATGTGATTTTGAGGGTGTGGCGTGACAGCCCCCTCACTGAGGTGAATGTGTTCCATACATTGTGACATTGTTTATTTTTGTTTAAGTTGTAGTTGTGAATTCAGGGTTCCATAACACCTAAACTTCTAAAGCAGGGCTACTCAATTCGGTCCTACGAGGGCCGCAATCCAGCAGGTTTTCCATGTATCCCTGTACCAAGACACCTGAGTCAAATTAGGTGGCTCTAACAGCCAATCAGGTTCTACACAATGACTCATTAATTTGACTCAGGTGTGTCCGGTTACTGATTAAACAGTCTGAACCCATTGGTAATGTCTTAAAGTTGTAACGCATTATAGTGAATTTAATATTTTTCTCCACTGTGAGATAATAAAGTCTGATCTAATCTAATATTTGGAACAAATACAACTGAGCTGGCTCATTTTATCCTAATGTGATTATGTTGATGAACCTCTGATAAACATCCTTTGAAACTACAACATAAATATGAGAAGTGTGTCAACAGCTCATCATCCTCAGCAGGGACTCGGTTATTTGCTGCTTAAAGAAGTCTTTAATAAAGCTTTTATTTCATTTCACAGGCAGGTCAGGTTTTCTCTTTTGTTTTATAAATGAGATATTTCTTGGCAACACAGCCGGACTCATTATCTTCTGCTTTTTTTTCTTTGTTTTGTCCTCAGCGCTTTTGGAAAATCTGTTAGTTTTGCACATTTGGCTGATTCATCTTCTGGCATCTTTTTTTATACCTCAGCTTTCAGGACACTCATCACACATTTATACCATCTTTTTTTTTTTTTTTTTACCATTTACAAACACTTTAATTTGTGTCATGAATATGAATGAAAAACTCTCAGTCACTTTTTATATAATCCATCCTTTGAATTTGGGGAAAAACCTCTGGAGGCAGTTTTTGGTCTGACCATTGTAGTCCTCGCTATGATCAGTTACAAGACCAGAAGGTTTAAAAGAAGGTTTGACTTTTTCACATCAAATAAGCCATTTACTGATCTTCTTTATTTTTTTCATTCAGAAATCTGGCCACCAGCAACCCACTGGGAATCCTCCTGAAGCTATTCCAGGAGCAAACTTCCATTCGATCTGCTTAGCCAAGCACCCCTTATAATACAACAGAGGAAAATACACATTTTTCAAAAGAGACACAAATAATATGTTCACTTTTTTTTCAATTTGTTGTGGCAGTAGCGGTTAAATAGGTAAATATCTGGAAAATGGATAAACAACCAACATCTATCATCTGTACTGACGTACTGAAAGTGAACTGAAGTGAAGTTTGCATTGAGACCACACCAGATGAGTTAGTAAAGTTAATCAAAAATGATCTATTCTAGCTATATGTCACAACATCTGACAGAAAACAACATAAGACATTTGCACTATATGCACTGACATGTAAACACCAAGCAGATCAGGCTTCAACTTTCCTTGCTGGTAAATCTTACAGTAGGTCAGGCCTGGTGACCCTTATTGTTCTACCACTTCACGCCAAAGCTGCTGGAAAATGTCCCATGATAAACTGGTCTGCTTTATGTACTCTCCATGTATAAATATATGACATTATAGTAATTAATTTGCGTTTCTCTTCTTTTTTTTTGGCAGGTATTCTAGGCTTGGTGTTATGTGTTTTCCTGTCCCCTACAACCCCAACCAGCTCAGCCAGAGAGCTGTCCTTCCTAGTTCTGGTTCTGTTGCAGGATTTCTTCCCTGAGCTGTTCCCGTGCAGTTCAGGATGGAGGACTAAATCAAAAAAATATTTGATCTGTTGGTTTCCTTAGTTGATCGTTATTTTCATTAATTGATTTATATGAACACAGTTGATGCAAATTCGGCTCATGTGCATCATATAAGGAATTTAAAAAAAATGTTTTAATAAAATTTAATTAGATTGAATTTAGCCTCACAGCAAGAAGGTTGCTGGTTCAAGCCTCGGCTAGGGAGGGGTTCTCCAGAGCTGGGTCTGCTGCTGCAAAGGACTGAGGCTGTTTGCTTTGAGGGCTGCTGAGGAGAGGATCTGAATCAGCACCACTGCTCATTGAAAAGAGTAAATGTATGTTTTCATGTCAGTCTCTAAAAGTCTCCAATATCACCAGAAAAATGCTCTAGATTTGTTGCAAATTGCTACAAATCTAGAGACTTCATAATAAAGAATCCCCAAAGGGATGGCGGCGCGCAGGAGAGCAGCGGCTCGTAGCTCTCCGAGTTGGTGTTTGCTATTTTTGTTTTTTTTGCAATCTGTTCTTTCACTGCTATGCTCAGTTAGCAAAGCAACACAATCCTACAACCGTCAGTACCTGATTAGAATCGGATTAAATATCAACTTAGACATAACAAGCGAGTATCAGCGGACTCACAGCATACCAGCGGACATAATGAGACCACCAGCTTCTCCGTGGATGGTCAGCCTACCTGCGAAGCGACAAAGACGGCGTAGAGAAAGGAAGCAGAAACGAGGATGCCGGTCGGGCCATGTTGCTAGACTGAGGAAGCATCCTCCATAAAATCGACGAGGTGGAGTTACAGCTGGCCACAAACTACTTCGTGAGGAACTGCAGCATTATCTCCATCACGGAGACGTGGCTCCATCCGCTGATTCCGGACGCCGCAGTTCAGCTGACGGACCGCATGCTACACCGGCTAGACCGAAACAGGGACTCGGGTAAGAGCAGAGGAGGAGGACTCTGTGTTTACGTGCATACCAAATGGTGTAACAACAGCAGGATCATTGACACACACTGCTCTCCTGATTTAGAGGTCCTAGTAGTCTCATGTAGGCCTTTTTGTCTACCGAGGGAGCTCACGGTAATCATTGTGACGGTTGTTTACATACCCCCGGATGCTAACGTTAGCACAGCCCTTAGCCTCCTGCTCGCTATGCTAAAACAACAGCTAGCCCACCCTGATGGAGTTTTTATTGTGGCTGGCGATTTCAATCAAGCGTGCTTGAAGACTGTGCTTCCTAAATTCGTCCAGTACGTGAACTGTGCTACCAGGGGGGTTAAAACACTGGACCATGTTTACTCCAATATTAAACATGCTTACAGAGCCTCCCCCCTCCCCCATCTCTCCGGATCCGACCATCTCTGCCTGTCACTCACCCCCACCTACACCCCCCTGCGAAGACAAACAAAGCCACAAACAAAGATAATTCAAACCTGGCCTGACCACTTGGGATTTATTCAATCAGCAGGACTTACAGGAATACACAGAGACTGTGCTTTTCTACATCAGATCCTGCGTGGACACTGTTACAGTCAAAAAACGGATACGGATCTACCCAAATCAAAAACCCTGGATGACCAGTGAAGTTCAGGAACTCCTGAAACGCCGCAACACATCCTTCAGGTCTGGTGATAGGACCCTGTATAGCGAGGCCAGAGCTGACCTGAAGAGGGGCATTAAAGCAGCCAATGTGGCCTACAAAAACAAGATAGAGGAGTACTTCACTGAAAATAACCCCAGCAAGATGTGGCAGGGAATCCAACACATCACAAATTACAGAAA
>JBAFTA010000008.1:5895162-5906831 GCA_036919975.1 Melanotaenia parkinsoni | reverse complement strand
CTGCTTTTAGTACTTACCATATTTTTATTTTACCTTAAGTATTTTATTTCTATTTATTTCCTATTTCTATTTATTTCTTCCTTTGCCTTTATTTTTAACATTTTCGAATATTCTTTTTATTATGACGCAAACACCATAAAGAGTAGCACCCCCCTAATCTCGTTGTATGCGCTGGTTTACAATAACAATAAAGGCTTTCTGATTCCGATTAAACAACCAATAAGTCATATAATTTATATAACATATGAAAAAACATTTCCGTAAGAATAACATTTTTTCTATTGAATTCTAATGTCATGCCATCATTCCACTAATACACACATTTTTCTTTTGTTTATTCTTTGTCTGTTATTTATCTTTTCTTTAGATTTAATTTTATGAATAAAACATTTTTGTTTATTTAAAAGAAAAAAAAAACTGTACAAATTTACATGCCACTAAAAAAGAATTGTTTAGCATTTTGTGACCAACTTTATGACATTTTATTTATTTTGACCAACTGTTGAAAATACACACATTTTTAGTAGTTATTTTTTGTACCAGGTGCACAGGTGTACGTCTTTCATACTTTCTACCTCTTTTAAGGTCCTTCTGTTCATGTGATGTCAACACACTCTCTGTGATGCTGTTTTTATCTTGGAGCTGCTCACTGTGAAACACCAGTTTATACTGGATTGTTAAACCACTCAAAAGTTCCAAAAAGTCAAACTCAGCTGACTTCGTCTCATGTCACCTTAGCAGTTTTTCCAAGGTGGGAAAGTACAGTTTTAAAAAAAAAAACAGTTCAAAGCAGCACAACAAACCCTCGTTACTCCAGCTAATTAGCAGGTTTCCCTAAAAATGGCTGATGGTGAATGAGACGAATGGCTGCCCCTGGGCCTGTCGTCGGGGTGATGGATGGATGACACACACTCCCTGCGGCAATGGCAGACGCAGAGATAAGCCGAGCAGAGGGGGTGACTGTTGTCGTCCTGAGGATAGCAGCATAGTAAACAGGTCTTTAGAACAGTCATGGCCTCTGGATCTGCTGCTGGAAGTCCCAGCTGAGTCGGATATGTGGAGCACAGAGTATCACCTCTGTTGCCTGAGAACACACAAGCCAGCAGGCTGGCTGTGTGTTTGGAGGTTCAGTGTGCAGGAATGCCAGTCTTTAGGTTGTGCTGACTTCCACTTTTACTCTTTTGGTGTGTTTGGGCTGATGTTCAATCCATTTTTCCTCAAAGGTGTGTATTATGTTATCAAAAGAATTAAATTGTGACTCATCTGACCAGAGAATAATCACAATCTTTGCACAAACTTGTCCAAATGTTGTGCAGCTAACTACGAACAGCGGAGTCATGCATGGTGAGCATTCATACAGGTCAAGGCGGTGGAGTTCATTACTTCTGCTTCTCTTTCAAACAGTTGTATCTGCTAATTTTATACCCCGCGTCTTTTTAAGATGGGACATGCTAATGGAACAAGTGCTGATGAAATAAATTCTCCTGATGAGTCTGAAGATCAGTGTTATTAGCCAGGGGCTCAGGACATGACCTCAACCTCATTATTATTATGGCCATAATCTCATCATATAGTGCAAAAGCTACTGCTGTGGTGTATTTTAGTTATTAGAAAATATGGGCCAATGCAACATCCATCACAGCTTCCTCTTGTTGGAGACGGGGGTGCCACCAGGAATTTGGGGACCCATGAAAGCAATGACATTGCCCCTCTCCTCCATAAATATTTAATGCAAGATTGAAAGCTGCCATGAAGATCTGCTGAAGACCATTATTTAGTTTCAATGTTCTTTTTAATTGCAAAATTTCAATACAGGAAAATTCTCTTAACATTAAATAAAGTTAAATATACATTATTCATCCACTAGACTGCAAATGTTACAGCAGATATATGTTTTTGCTTCAGCTGCTTCAAGCTGCTCATATAAATTGCCCTTCATGAGAATAATAAAGATTTATACATGTTTTTAAATGTCTGTAATTCAATTTCAATGTACACATCTAACTGGACTATTTCATAAAGGCTGCTGGAGGCTATTCAATGTTTTCAATCAACCGTTCAGTATCCAGTACAAACAATTACAGGCTGGCTTTTGTTTCATTTTGCAGAAAAAATTTACTAGCACCGTTGGTTAACACTAGAACTCCCAGAGCTATGAAAACTTTCATAAGACCGAAGTCCCTTGCCTGAATGTTTTCATAAATTAGCACTTTCCTGGAAGAACCGCGTCCCCCTTCAGATCTAACTTTCACCTCAGGTCTCTGTTGTAGGTTTTACTGAGTGCTCTGAAGGAAATTATATTTATAATAAAATATAATCTTGTACGCCGTCTATGTTTTCAAATCTCTGATAGCGGAATTTTTTCACAAAACAGCTGATTGATCAGAATGATCAGCTGATGTAAGACAGACGAATTACCTTCTACTGATCTTTAAAGTCAAACAAAGGAGTTTCACTAGAGTAAAAACTCAAATGAGTTATAAACCATTTTTTTTTTTTTTGAATGAAGTCTAAAAGTGGGCTGCAGTGCAAAGCTGAAAAGAAAGACAATAAATAAATAAATAAATAAATAAATAAAAAAAACCTCTGATACAGGAGTATCAGCAGGAGAAGAGACCTGAGGCTGAGCCTTCTAGTTGTTTTAGCCTCATAGTAAACAGTGTAGATTGTTATCACTGTATTAATATTACTGCCTTTTATCCACGTTCACATGCTTCATCTTGCATGTTGCATGGAAGCGTGATACGACTGTGGTCTGACAAAAATATCTGTGTTCCTTCATAAATTCTGCCGGATGTTCCTCTGCAGCTCATACAGAAGCCACCTTGGGCTGTCTGGGTTTCAGTGCACTAATTATGTGGACATTTACTCCTACAAGCTCCAATGTATTTAGCATTGTACAAGGTGATATATGATATATATGTATATATATATATATATATATATATATATATATATATATATGTATATGTATATATTCTTGAACATAATTTATATTGTCAAAAATTTCCCGGGAGCACAAGTGTGTGACTCTGTTGGGTAAATTAGACATTTATATCCGAACAAGGAGGTTAACAATCCAGCTCTATGATAAATCCACTATTAGTGATCTCTGATGACATGATTATTGAACACAGTTTTGCAATAAAAATTAAATAAATAAAAAATCACTATTACAACTATGTTGAGAAAATACCTCTATTTTGACCCAGAAATTATAACGAAGACATTTCCTGTCAAACTTTCCACAAATCGGCTCAAACTAACGGTAATGTCTGGTCAGAAGATCAACAAGTGACAAGAAAGTTCTATGTGTATCTAAACAGAGCAAAACTAATGGTTCTTTATGGCTGGAATAATGCCAGGAAAACATTTTTGTGGCACCAAAAAGCGGGCGAGTTGGTTTGTGAGGATAGTAGGTGCTCTAGCACTTATCAAACAAAGCTGGTACTTCAGTTGTAAAGCGCAGAAGGTTCCCACCTCACATGGGCAGTGGTTTGTCCACTCAGAGACACTGTAGTAAAAATGGTGACACAAATATGGCAGCTGCCATGTATGTGGAGCCATGGCAAGCAGATATAAATGGCTCAGAATAAAAACCCATGTTATGTTATTAAACTCATTAAATACCAACAAAAACACAGGTATTAGAGATATGTTGAATTGTATATTGTGAGAAGTATTTTCTTTATCTATATTCTTATGTTTTTATATATTCATATATACATAAGTGTGTAAATATCTAATTATATTTGGTATAATATATTAAGTTTTGTAAATGACCAAAGGTTATTAAAAAAATATTTTGAAAAAGCCTTACTGGCAAGTTACTGTTGCATCTTTGTGTTGTGTTGAAGAGAACAAGTCAGTACTTGAATGTTCATAAAAGTACTCCAGAGTTGCTTTTAGCTAAGATCAAATCCAGGAATGTCACAGTATTTTTTTTAAAAACATTCATAAGTAGGAGTAAAGAACAGATTTGTTTGGAAGAATGCTTGGTGAATGAGGTCAGATGTTCACTGAAACATTCAGATAAACAAGGCCATCAGGATGTTCTGCAACAATAATTTTAGTTTTTGTTGTTTTACTATAAGATGTTTTTGTGGTCACGAGAAACTTGTTCATAAGCCATCAGTTGAGACTGAACCAGCTAAGAAGGCTGACAGTTATTATTGATACATTTAATCTGCCACGTTTTTCCATGTTCCAGGCCTATTTAATGACAAAGAATTAAATGTCTTTGTATGGATGGATTAGGTTATTTCCAACATCTGCTGACTGACACTTAATGTTTGTTAAATATCGAAATATATTTACAGAGAAAACTGTTGTGTTCAGTGGTTATTCAACCTAATGTCAAACTCACTTTTGTGTCACTGAAGCTTCTTTTGCTTTATGTAAGTGAGCAGGCAGTTATTTTAAGATTAGAAATGGCAATTAGAGAAATTATTTCTGTCTTTTTTCTGTAATTCTGAAGCTTGCTATCACTAATAGTCCCTCTGAAAGACTTAGCGACAGTTTAAAGGGGTAACAAAAAGACAGATTGGAGTCAAACGTGAAGATTAGAGCTTCATTTCAGACATAATTTCTACACAGGAAGGATTGGGAACATGTCATGTGTAAAACCTCAAAAAAAGATGTGACAGCTTATAATGTACCTTCCATTTTCAACAGTCATATTTCACACGTTTACTGGAACAAATTGGGAGGATGACAGAGGTGCAATCATCGGCTAATTGTAGGTCAGTGCAAAATGAAGCGCTACAGGTTTTTATGAAATTAGATAAAAGATGTCTTCACTGAAAAGTCTGTCCGGTTTGAATAGGAAAGTCGAGAAAGAATTATTGTTGTTCAGTCATTTTCTCATATATTTATTGGAATCAGACCCCACAAATATATCAGTTTAAATAAAATCAGTTTGAATAAAATTTTCAATCAATTTTTGTATTCAATTAAGTTCAGTTGGAATAAAAAATGCAAATTCCTCAGCATTCTATGTTTACATAAAAAAAGGAGGAGGAGGGATAGTCGTGCTGAAGCCATTCAGAGGGAATTTCTTGCTTTTTCTTCCTGCAGTAACACACACACACGCCCATGTGCACACACTGAGTCAATCTCCGGGGTTTCTACTCGGCAACATCTCAGTCTAACGCTCTTGTCATGTGGGTGAAGTTGAGAGCAGCAGGGTGGAGGTTTGGTTCATCCTTCCGTGGAATTGGATTATTTCTGGATGAGGAGCATCCCCCCCCCATCACCTACCTGCAGAGACGGACACATGCAGGTCATCATGTAGAAACACCCCCGCTTCTCCGCTGTCGCCGGGAAGGACAGGAGATAGCAGCGGTGCTCAAGTCACTTTTTACAGTCTGAGAAAGTGAAAAATACATTTTGGTTTTTGCCTCCTTGTCTTACGGCTTTGTAGCAATTGAGGAGCATCCCCATATGGTCAGTAATGTGCATGAAACTCAAAAGGGGAATTTCAGCATTCTCATTCATTATGCTGGAACCACTCACACCTCATAGCGTGCAGCCAAATTTGTTTACAGTGTGTTGGTGTTTTAATCAATATGCAACCTTTTGAGACAAATAACAGACCGTTGTGGATTCATCAATATTCATGTAACATGACAGCAACCCTAACAGTGTATTATTTAATTAATTGAATAGATAAAATATTTTTTTAAATTAATCGGAATAATTTCATAATGTAACCTTTTATAAAATTATAGTTGTATAATTGTAAAGTATTTTATGCAAAACCATAGCTTTGCATAAAATCCGAGTACCATCTTACAAACTACAAATTATCATTGTATTTAACCTAAAAGTGCGTGTAATTTACAGCACAGTTGAAATCAAATGCAACATTTCTTTGTGAAAGGCATGTAACACCTCTAAACAGAGGACTTAAAAATTGGCAGAAAATCTCTTCAAACCTGCATCTTTCAGAGTATTCAGAGCATGTCAGAATACAATAAGTCAGACACTGTACAGCTTTAATCCAAGGGCTGAAAATGATCCTAACAAATGTCAGCATCAGCTAACCTTCATGCTGAGTGGAAGCTGCCATCTGATCAATTACGTCCTGCGGCCCGCTGACCTTTCCTATCATTTGTTTAAAGGAGAATGTCATTTGATTGGCTCTAATTGCTCTGCGTCGCCCAGCTGTTGTTACGTTGCATTAACATGAACATCCTGCCTTTCATTTCTGTTGCAATTTGAAGCAACAGGTGCAGTTTAATTCGGACAAAATGGTCTTTTTATGGTGTAGCTTGGGATTTAGAGTTCTTAAAGTGTCCAGAGAGCCCTTTTGCTGCAACTTCACACTTATTGCAAACATTGAAAAAAAAAAACTGAATGGAGCTTTCAGAACATTTGCATCAGACCAGGGTTTTAAAAAATAAATAAAATAAAACATAAAACTATTTTTTGATGTGCAGATGGCACTGTCTTCAGATAAGATTAAATGAAATAATACAGTAGTAGTGGCTGTGAATGAGTTATGTCACTGGAATATTTCCCATAATGGCTGAGATCGATATACAGAAGACCTGTGAATACAAGACATCAGTTTATCAATAATATGCTTTTTTTATTATTATTGGTTGATCTAAATAATTGCAGGGTTAGAACACAGAAGCCAGAACCCTATAATATAACTGGTATAGGAGAAATATGGGCACACCTGCTTGGCAGATCATTATGACCTATGGAGGTGTGTTTAAAACAGCATTGTTTGGACTAATGGACTGGTTCAGCAGACCAAGATCTCCCTGAAGATAACTTCAGCAAACATTAGGTGACATGGAATCTGCTCCATATCGCGCTATGTTTAACTGAATTATTAGGTCAGCCTGACTAGAAGCTTTTACTGAACTTAAGCAAAGTCTTTATGTCTAGATGTAGTAGTAGATATTTGGATAACTGACAAGAATATATGATGCTAGATGATGATCTTCATGAGGATAGACACGGCAGTATATATGTGATGATGGACAACTACACTACCAGTCAAAAGTTTGGACACACTGTCCTATTAGAATTTATGGGGGTATTAGCACCATGACAGGCATTGGAGTGGGAAAGTGTAGCAGACACTTTATTCCTCCAAAGGGGGGGGGGGGCATGGTAGATGATAGATGATTCAATGACAAAGTGTGTTGGATTCATGAGGACTACCAGGGATGAATGAGTAGTCGCTCTCTCATTTTACAACAGCTCAGTTACCAGCGCTTGTTCGTCATTGGTTGTGTCAGTAATTAGCTTACCCAAGGCTAAATCCATCTGCTCTAGTTTAACCTCAACAAACTGGTATTTATTGTTTCATACAAATATTATACGTTTAGCAGGGATGTCACCTAAGTGAAGAGAGAAAAAGACTGGCATTTGAGGCAGTTTAGGAACAGAAAGTAAATGTTGGATTTTATAAACTTGTACATTAAAAATCTGTTCAGGTGATGCTGTGTGACAGTGAACTATGAATCAGGTCATAAAAAGGGGCCCTGGATGTCATAATATTGAATATCACAGCATTGCTATTTCCTGTCATTTCTTCTTACTTTGCTTCTGTCTAGAGTCTGTCACAAAAAAAATAAATAAATAAATAAAAATAATAATCCACCAGGCTTTTGTCATCTATGGCTGCAGTGATTAAGCTTACTGAAATACAAAGACAAACCTCTGTTGGTTCACAGTTTCATGATGAAACAGGTTGAAAGACAATAAGTTTATGCCTGTTTGTCCATCTGCCATGCACAATACCTCCAAGACTGATTGGATTAAGACTTAAGGCTTTCTTATTTTCTGTCATGCTTTCTGATGCCAGCGTTACAAGTTGAGTTTTTTTAAAACAAGCGAGAAAAAAATCACTCTGTGGGCACGTTTGTTACGATCTCCGCATTGGACAAATTGATGTGTTGAGATGAAGAGATGAGATTCGGTGAGGTGCGTGTTTGCCTGCAATCTTGACAAATTCATGGAGATGATGCATCTCATTTTAGCTGCACTTCAGCATGGAAAACAAGTCAGCCTAACCGGAGGCACCAAATACATGTTCAAAGCCAGAACTGGGCCAGATGAGGAGGCGGCTGCTAAAGGGTTTTACCCCAGCTCTTTTTATCAGACTTAAACACTGCAATCACCCTGGCATAAACATATAGAGGCTATTATTCCCAAACACTGAAATGACTATCATTTTCAACTCTTTAAAGGAAAACATCTGAAATAGATAACTGGCAGCTGCTGTTAAACAGAACATTTATTTTATTTTTATAGTTCACCTTTTAACCAGAAAAGAAGGGACAGGAATTAATTTCCCAAGAACAATCATCAGATTGGAATCTAAGCTGCTCTTTGATTGAACAGGTGATAGGTTGAGTGAGAAAATTTCATGGCATTTGAACTGCTTCTGTGGATGAGGCTTGAAAACTGGAACGGCTCTTGGGATTTGACCGTTGACATTTCACAAGAACACAAGAACAGATGAGAAGGCAGACTGAGACGGGCCTTCATAGACACAACCGAATAATGTAATAAAGAAAAGGGAGGAGGGAAGAAAGCAAAGAGGAAAATGATAAGACGGGAGAAAAATGGGAAAAAGCCATGATGAAAAAATAATAAGGAAAAATGTGCAAGTGAAGGAAATAATAGAAAAAAAGGGAAGGAAATGAAATATCAGATGAAAGAAACAAACATGTATAAAAGCAGAGATGGAGTCATGGACGGCGAACATGCAGGGCTCCAACTCGACATGATAAATCACCCATGATTCAATGGGACGTCAACAACGTGTCCCCGAGCCTCGGTGCCACGGCTGCTGCATTAACGGGAGATGGATGGAGATGTACAGAGTCCGGGTGTACACTGGCTCATGCCCTTTGCTCTTCACCCCGTCATCCATCATGATTCCAAACTTATACGCTGCTGTGTACACACATCCATCAGGGATGCACTCAGCGGGACTAAAAGCAGGAAATCACATATATTTCATTTCAAACAACTGCAAGCTGTGTCTTAAAGGAAGACAAATGAAGAATTAAATGAATGTTTAAAGTCCTCAGTGACTTACATTGACTGATGAATATTGTTTCTACATAACCTTGACATAAACTTTTCATTAGGAGGATGCATCTTTGTCAACTTAACTTGAATATTTCATACCTTTTGTTGAGTCACGGTGTGGTTTACTTAGATTAACCCAAGCATGAGCTGGTTTCCTACCATCACTCAAACATGCTCCTGTTTCCCTAACGGCTAAACATGCAGCTCATGACTTGTTAATGAAAGCTTCCTCTTAGTTTGAGACAGTATTAGAGTATTGATAGCAGGTTGTGTGACACAGATCTGCAGGATGCTTTAAAGGGTTTGATTCAAACTACAGTAACCCAATAACTTCGCTCCAACCCCAGCCTTGCTAGTTTAGTCAGATGACTCAAGTGTGAATGTTTAAAGGTCCCATATTATACATTTTTTCAACAATTTCATATGGGTTTCAGAGGTCTAACAACATTGTTTTCAAAGTGTGTTACTCTAAATTCAACCTTGGTCCTTCATTTCAGCCATTAGAAATGTGGCTCCAGTGAGCTCTACTAAGAACGGGCTGTTTCTGAGTCTGAAACTTTAAGTGTTCATGAGTGGTACCTGTGCACGCCCCTCTCTTGGAGAGGATGTGGTTTCACTGGTGCCTGCTTGGTGATTTTAGAGGGCAAACTCATCCAGCCGCTGACAGTATCCGCTATCGGGGGCAGTGGTAGCTTCCTTTTGTGAGGTCACAAAGGTAAAGATCTCAGACTCACCCGTTTGAGCACACATTCGCTAAACAGTGGAACAAGCGAGTGAGAGAGGGGGCAGAATTTTCTTATTTTTGGGCCTCATACACAGGCTATGAGGACACATATGACTGTATAAAAGCCTTTAGAAAGTAAATTTTACATAATATAGGACATTTAAGAGAAGGCTATGATGCAAGGAGTTTGGCATTTAGGCTTCAATTCTGTCACTCCTAGCATATGTGTTTATTCAGGCAGTCAAATTCCAATCCCTCAAAACTGCAAAGACTCTGGAGACTCTTGTGTAATGGATTGTGTAGAGCTTTCATACTGAAAGATAGCGTACAGCCAAAACTGCAAAAGTATGTTCACCCAGAAATTTTCGGATGTGCTTACACTTGTTTCTGCACATCTTATCTCAATGTATCAAATCTTACTTGGAATTGAGCACAGCTGCACATCCCACGCAGACCACCTTGCATCCTCCCACTAATAATTAAGCATAAACACACAACGTGCTTTTATCTTTTACCAAATGAACACTACGGCCTACCTGAGTATGACCATGTCCATCTCTTTATGACCACAGTCTACCATCTGCTGATGGCTACTTCCTGCAGGATAATGCCCCTGAAAGCAAAATAGGGTCTAGCCAAGCATTACCAAAATGTATTTAATAATTTGGCTGGACGTTGTCTTCCTGATAGGGTCCATCAGAGAACCTGTACCTGAGCCGCAAAGACCAGAACAGCAGAATCCTGAGATTTCTTCAGTCCTGATGGATTGTAATCAAATCAGCCAGAATGAATGAGGCCTAGCAGCAAGTGTGTGTGTGTCTGAGGAGTCATGCTGTGTGGTTCAAAATGTCAGGGCTCGATTGATTTCTTCTCTCCTTGATTAATTCATCTTGCAGTCTAATGTTCTGCATAGAAAATTGTTGAATGGCATTCAGCGAGATTAAAACCACAAACAGCGCTTTTCATAATTTGACAGGTGATTGGCGGGATGCAGACTCCTGCTTGATTGCATCATTAGGGGATTTTGCTTTCCCCAAAGGAGAATTAAATGCAGCATCAGCCTTTTTTACATCCATGTGGCCTCACTCACACACCACTGCTCGGCCCATTGGTTTACTTCATAACTCCCAAACCTGATTTCAGAATGAGAATGAGACTGAATGCAGACTGCTGACTCTTATCATCTCGATCTGCAAGCATTTAGGACATTAATGAATCATTTGTCAGTCAATTTGAAATGGTCATTTTCGAAGCTAATCTATGAGGTGGATTGCCATGAAATCTGAGGTGGACAGCTCCTCCAAGAAAGAGTCAGAATTTATTATTTCTTTCTGTAAAGTATAATCTTCTCAGGACGAGTAAAAGCAGCTCATCATCCTTTCCATCTTCCAGCATCCAGTGATCCCATCCACTTTTTATCAGTTATCATTATTTCATTAAGCTATTCAAATAGTCCAGCAGCAATAATTTGATTCTCAAAGAGGTGTTAGCAGAAAACCTAGCATATCTCAGCAGGTGGAGTACGAAAAAGGCAGGGCTAAAAAACTGTCTACAGCAGATAATAATATATATGCATTTTTTATTTTTTTATTATACTTCATTTCATAAACAGGATCTGAAATTGATATCCTGAAAAATAAGAACAATGGATTGCCAATGCCCTCCAAGAACACCTCAACGCCTCCTTTTTGAAAATATTTCTCCCTGAGCCGCCCCCAGCTGTCTCTAAACGCCTCCTACTCTACGCTAAAGATGTATATGAAGTCTTATTTCTGGCTCCTGTGTTCTTTTCATTGGTAATTTAATCAATTCTATTCTATTCTATTCTATTCTATTCTATTCTACAGTCATTTAGCAGACGCTTTTATCCAAAGCGACTTACATT
>JBAFTA010000008.1:5878206-5892205 GCA_036919975.1 Melanotaenia parkinsoni | reverse complement strand
CTTGAGGTAGGATGGGGCCTTCCCATTCAAGGCCTTGTAGGTTAGGAGCAGGATTTTAAACTTGGATCTAAAATGGAAAGGAAGCCAGTGTAGAGAAGCATGTTTGTTATTGCCTGAATCTAACAGTGGACCTCCGAGGTGAGCTATGAACTCTGAATGAGCCTTTAGGCTTCAAAATTCTCTCTCTCATCCAGCTGAAAGCTCAGATTTCCTCTTTATATGTTTGTCTTAAACAACAAAAAAGAAAGAAAATCAGTTTCTAAAACGTCTTAAAGTTAAGAAATCTAAAACCAAAAATGCAGCTGAAAATCTTGCAATGCTATAGCACCTTTTATCTATTTCCCCCAGGATGGCAGTTTAGATAAATAGATATGTAAATAAAATAAATAATGTACACATTAAGGAAGGCATTTATATGCTTTTATGTGAATTGTTTGTAATTTTCAGGCGGAAATTCTGCTGTAAATTGTGTAAAAGAAATATTCACTCTCATTTCCACCTGTAATAACAAGCTCGCTTTACTAAAACATCAAATATTCTGAGCCAAACTGTGATTTGGGAAAATGTGATATGACAACAAGGATAACAAGCCGTTTGTAAACATCCGCTCAGGTGCAGCGATGTGTTTAGATCTATTCAGCCACTCATGTAATTCCTTATTTATCAGTTAGAATGTGAATCCAACGATCCGGCCTGACTGCAGCTGTCTTACAAAGTTTAATCATTCATGGTGGAAAATTGCTCCTTTAGGTGCAGTTAATATTTATTTATGCCTCATGCATATCTGGATGTCCTCCTCCTCATCCACTTTTCACTGCTTTCTTTATCACTCCATCTTTTTACTCAGGAGTTAGCTCCTCAAGCTACCCTCCCACAATCCTTCGCTTTACACATGATGAAGCTTAAAGCAGGGAAGGAGGCGGGTAATTCTGTTTCTGTATCATTTTTATTTATTTTTTTCTTGTTGTTATAGAAAATCTTAATCTCTTTTCAACAAGCGGAATTGACAGAAAAAAATACCTCTGGACCAACACTGGTAGACAAGGATTGAAGAATCAAACCCATTTGATGAACATGGATATGATATTTTTCCAAAACTGTGTCAGAACAAATTTTATAACCAAAACTTTAATTATTTTACATTAAACAAGATTAAACTTGAACACTCAGGAATAAACATGTGATTATCATGAACAGTGTCATGAGAATCAGCTGAAACACCTGAGCAGCTCAGGACTACCAACTGCTGTCCCAGCTGCTTGGAAATGCACACTGGAACCAGTTGGACCCCAAGTTTAAAAAGTTTAGAAATCATCCTGCAGTTTTTCCCTCCATCCATCCGTCTCCTATAACCACTGATTCCAGTGCAGGGTTGCAGGCCGCTGGAGCCTGTCCCAACGGCTACTCCTTGGACGGGTCACCAGTCCATAGCAGGGCTACCTGCGGTATCATAGAAAAATAAAAATTTAAGAAATGGTGTACATATTTTAACTTTTTTTTTTTTTTTTATCGTTCACTCTTTATTTACAGTCTGCTTTGTGACACATTGTGCTGTCTTTATGTGAGCACACGTTTCCTGCAGGCATCACCTGATCGTATGTTTCATCCAAGCAGCCGAATGGCAGAAAGCCCATCAGATCCTCAGTAGATCAGCATGACGGAGCTGAGCAGGACATCAAGCCGTCACTTTACTGCTCCTGTGGGCACTGCGAGGAGACAAACTGCTCCAGAAGCTTCATGTCGTCAGTTACACTCAGCTCTCCTCCCTGGTGACCCGGCCTCCCGTAAACTTGCTGTCACCTTTATTTGCTGCTTTCAGCAGGGGGAGTTTGTCCTGGTGTCCTAGTGGGGGGAACCAATGAGCCACAAAGAAGAGAATGATGGATTCCTGATCCAGGCTCAAACAGGGGGCTGCTGTCACAGGGGCTGGCGTGGTCATTAGAGCGAGCACCAAACACCAGCAGTAGGATGACGAATCACAACAAACTCCCAGCACGCCACATCTATCTCTCACTCTTCTCCAAACCCATGACTGAACCAATGTGTCGGACGGTTTCTGCAGAACTAGGATTAAGTTATCACCGTGGGGAGGCCAGTTTGTCAGCAGTTGGGATCTCTGCAGCAATTTCTTTAGACAAGTCTGCCTTAATTGAGTATTCAGTCCCTGGTTGGCTTCACCCCTGCCTGTTCCCTCGAGGCTAAACAAACTGCGACACTTTTACAACAACATCAGAAACTGGCTCGCGACCAAAGCAGCTGCAGAACGAGCGAGGAGGCAGCAATCTCACAAAACAAGCATCTGTAAGACTTTGTTCCAATTGTTGTTGGAATGCAACACAAAGACATTTAGCTGGGGAAAAAAAGAGAAAAAGATGTAAACAGCAGGTATGGATACCTTTTCATTCACAGCAGTTCAGCATCACTGCTTTCAAAAACTTTCCTGCAGTATTTTCGCATACTTTTCTGTCCCTGGAGGCACCCCTCCCACCCGCTGTTCACTTGGCTAAAGTGAAGGTGCCAGCTGATTGGCCAACCAGAACTCTCAGACAAGCCAGCGCTCACCTGCACTCCACTCTAGCTGCCCAATTACCCACAAGTCTGCGAGGTCTTTTGTTACCCGGAGGCCCAGGGGCTTCTCATGTGCCAGAGTCCTAATGAGCGAGCAGAAAGACGTGTTCCTGCAGCAGCCCACTCTTCAGCTTTGGACCGGGGAACTTTACTGTACACAGAAACCAGAACCAATCCAGCTCGGACCAGCTGCCTGCATAATCACCTGAGCGAGAGAAGAATATAGATCACATTAGTGTAATTTCTTCACCAGTGCTGCCAATGCTGCAGGCTGAATGGTCTAAATGCAGTGATTTCTCATGAGTTTTTAATGAAGCAAACTTTTCACAGTAACTGCAAAGACATAGAGGTTGTGTTTCTTGCTTGTTGTCCTGTTTTGTTTCAGATAGTTACGTGAACAGCTGATTTGGGTCAGCTGCTTCCTAAATTTTATTCAAACACCTCATAATAATAGAGGGTAAAACTTGTGTTTCAGACTTCTTCATGTTCCAACATTTTCTCAGAGGTTACACCTGCACATAGATTCTAGTGCCTCAGGGTTGGAACCAGAGTTTTCATTTTCAGTACAGGAGGAATAATACAGAAACTTTGTTCTTTGATTTTTAAGATAGAACACTTGTGAAAATGTGACAGTAACAGAATGCTGCAGGCTCTGCCCAGCTTCACATCTGAGAGGCTCTTTCTCTTGAAATGCTCCTTTTATAACCAGTCTTGTTATTGACCTGCTACCAATTAACCTAGTTAGTTGTTAAATGCCCCTTCAGTTGTTTCATTGTACCAGTTAATTTTCCAGCTTTTTCTTGCCCCTGTTTCAACATTTCAGATGTGTTGCTGGCATCAAAGTCAAAATGAAGCCACACACACACACACACACACACACACACACACACACACACACACACACACACACACACACACACACACACACACACATACCAAATGAACACCACAGCCTACCTGAGTATGATATATTTATATATATATACATATATCTGAATTTGTTTACATTTTATTTACATATTGACAGGCTGGGTTTTAGCTCTGAATCAGCTCTGTAATGAAGTCCAGCTTTTTCCACATCAGGCAGCTAGCTAAGGTCAAACCTTTTCTTGCACAACAGCACTGTGAAACAGTAATCCACGCTTTCATTACATCACAGCTGGATTACTGTAACACTCTTTATTTCGGGGTTAGCCAGTCCTCCCTCACACATCTCCAGTTGGAGCAAAATGCAGCCACACACCTGCTAGCTGGAGTAGAGGGAGCACATAACCCCCATCCTGGCCTCCATCCACTGGCTACCAGTGCACTACAGAGTTCATTTTAAGATTCTTTATTTGTTTTTACATCTTTAAATGGTCTGGCCTCTCCTTTCCTCTCTGAGCTATTCCACCCCGACGCTCCTGCTCAGGGCCTCAGGTCAGTTGACCTGCTGCTTCTGGACGTACTGAGGTCTAAACGGAAGCTCAGAGGGAGACAGCGCTGTACCGCTTAGTCCATTATGGGTCGCAGGGAAGCTGGAGCCTAAACCAGCATTTAGCAGGTGAGAGGCAGGACAGGTCACCAGTCACACAGATGAAGACAAACAACCATTCACACACGCACTCACTTCTAGGCAGAATTTAGAGTCACCAATTAACCTAACATGCATGCCTTTGGATGGTGGGAGGAAGCCAGAGAACCCAGAGAAAACCCACGCATACACTTAATATTATTATTATTATTATTATTATTATTATTATTATTATTATTATTATTATTATTATTATTATTATGGTTTATTTGTTTTTAGTCTGATAATTATTTTATTTTTTTTTTGTTTGTAATAAGTGTAAAAAAGAATGAACAGTTGTTTTATTATATTATTTATTGCCCTGTCAGTTGTATTTTCTGTGTTGCTTGTCTGTTTATGTACAGCTCTTTCTTTCAAGTGTTGTTGTTTTAAATGGCTTTATAAATAAAGGTGAGTTGAGTTGAGACAGTGGGCTGGTTCTGGATTTGTTCTTCAATCCTGTGATGGTACTTCTCTGCAGGCTTTGTCCCATTTCTGAGTTGCAAGACCACAGCTTGGGAAGAAACACAGCTCAGACCAAACACCAGTTTTACTTTTATTAAACCAAACTCAGCTTTGCACTAGCAGCCACCAAAGCAGGGGTGTCCAGGTCTGGTCCTCGATGGCCAATGTCGTGCAAATTTTATGTTTCCCTGCTCCAACACACCTGATTGAAATTATTGGCCTCTTCAACAGCTAGCTGTCAAGTGCTGCCCAAGCAAGCTGACCCATGAATCTACAGGACAGTGACACTCGAGGACCAACTCTGGACACTTCTGAAGTAAAGGAATGTCTAAGGGTCACCAAGTCAGCCCCAGTCGAAAAGGAAAGTTCTGATCGTAGAGGTAAAGAGGGCATCTTTTTGCTGAAGCCATACTGGCATCTGGTTCCAAAGAGTCTGATAACTGAAAGTTCTGCCCCCTTTTCTAGTTTTTAAACTTCTAGAAACCACAAGAAAATCTGCTGTCTGAGACTGAGAACTGTGGACAAAAGGATTTTGCAATATTAGCTTAAATATCTCAGTCTGGTCCACCATGATTTGAGATTCCAATTCCACTGTACCTCAAACACAGTTGTACAGAAACGTGATGTAAAAGATGAGGGAGCCAGTTTGTTAGCTGGATCACTGAAGAATCCCTTTTTTCCCTTCTTTTTTTACATTGTTCAGCAGCAGCAGCAATGGAGTTTAAACAAAACACATGGATGCTTGGAGAATTTATCACAGCTGCAGTCACACCATCTGTATCATCTCAGTCTTCCCAGGAGATTTTTTTATTATTTATCCTGATTTAAAGGAGTTAAACCATTGCAGACAGCATTTACACTTTCTATTTCAGCTATTTTTTTTCCATTTGGAGCAGTTTCTGATGCTTATCCAAAGGTGACCCAGACAGCAAAAAGTCTTTGCCCCAAATATGGCCGAGACTTACAACGTTGTCTAAATGTAAGCATGGCTGCCAAAACACAGCCATATGAAATTGCCATAAGGCAGGCTTCCCATTTTAGGACCATTTCTGGCCCACAAAATATTTGTCCTAATCAATGTCCAGTCTAAAAACTGACATCTTGACTGTATGTGGCCCACAGGAGACTTGCCATAATCCAGTCCAGGCTGGCAGCTGACATCTGATCCACTTCTGGCCCACACAACACTTACCATTGTGGTAACTGAGCCATATGTGCCAAAAGTAACCTGGATTTGGCCCAAACATGCTATCTGGGTTATAGAGGCAATAGTCAGAGCAGAGATTTTCAACATCTCTCTCCTGGGCCTGCTACAGCTATTTTCCTGTTTGAGCTAAGAAATATCTGTTAAGTGAGTCCTAGGCTTCCTCCAGGTTGGACATGTCTGCAACACCTCCCCTGGGACACATCTGGAAGGCAACCAGGACAAAACCCCTCCTGTATGACCCTGAACCCCTCAGGGAGCAGGCTGTGCTCACAGATGTTCCGTATGATTTCTTATAAAAAATAATGCACGGATATTCGGGCATAGCCCACGAAATCCTGAGCCCATCAGGGCATTGATGAATCAGTGAGGGCGCGCTGTTGTTTCTCTTCAGAAAAAAACTGTTTTTATTATATTTCTCATAATTTCACAGATTAACTATGGTGCACTATGAAAGTTTTGCTTTCTAAAAACGACATCCTTTTTGTTTTAGAAGTGTTGTTTTTTACATCATCAGATCATTTTGAAGGAAACCTGACCACTGACTCTTGGATAGTTTCATTTATGTGACTGACAGATAATTTTATTCTCCTTTTATCAATTCACCACTGATGCTAGTAAGAGCAAGAAACATAGTTGGATGCTGAACCACCAATAAGGCGCTCACATTGAATGGGCTTCCGATTCAAAAGTTCTTGATTGATTGACTGGACATTTTCAGTGGTTGTCAGCCCTTTCATATGGGACAGTGGGCTATATATTCATATCCCTGATCAGTAACACTATCTATCTGGTTGGCTATCTATCTAGAGAGAGAGAGAGAGAGAGAGGGAGGCAGCCAGTGTGTCTGTGGTGATACACACTAGTTTCTCTCCACCCTGGCTCCACGTAGCTATTGTTTGTCTCAGACCAGCAGCTGGTGTGATCTGGCAAAAATGAGTCTGGAGACATTTTGTTTTGAAATGTAGCATGACATTTATATACGGCTCTATGGCGTGGCTTGACCACAGATCTATAATAGTGGCGAAACATTGGACTGTATCCACGTCCTGCACAACACCCTCACGACACTCACCAAACAGGGCAGGGAGACATTTGACTAAAATGGTGACCAGATGGCAGTGATGCTGTTTGCCCAAAGTGTTGATGAGTTTCTTAAATCCCAGGTTGTTCATTGTGTTAAGTGTGCACTGGTCTTTAGATAGTTAAAAAAAAAGTTATGTTTGTTTATCACATTTATCTCTTTGTGTCTCTGGGAGCTGGTGGATTCTTTAGTCGCGACTCTTCAGTCACACGGTAACCGACCACATGCAAACGCCGCGCTAGTATAAATCCACCTTAACTTGAGGTGTTGGCAACCCGTGTTGAATAAAAGCAAAGCAGTTGGGGCTGTGTGAGGAGTCTGCAGCAGAGTGCTGCAATGCCAGTGGAGCTCGATTTGCATCTGAAAACAACACCAGAGTAAACTGAAGGAGCAAAAAATTAGACCATTTCATTTTTATGCTCATTGAAAATCCAGATTGTAATTATGATTAAAATTCGATTAATCGCCCAGCCCTAACACTAATTCAGGAAGATTCTTAATCCCATTCAATTGGATTCCAGTCCACTAGCAGACCTCATATCGTCAGCATTATGGCACATTTTCTGGAGAAATTATGTAAAATTAAGCTATTTAAACTGTGACTTTTAGCAAAATAACAACGAAAAGGCTGCTTCTTATTCACAATGGACCTTAAGCATTTAAGATTATCGAATAGAAAAACTAAACAGTCCTTTTGATTTACAAAGATTATTTCAGGTCTGGGGAGACCGTTGCTAGGTGGTTGCTATGGACTCTGCTACATCCATGGCATATTCCAACCATGTGTTGGGCTGTCTGCCATCAGTGGGCTGCGTTCCATTTTAATCGAACGTCAACCAGCAGAATCAGGAGTTTTATGGGCTTAGTTTATGTCTAGTTTCATGTATACAATATACAGGAGGTTTTACCTTCATTTCTTGCTTTTTTTCACAGTTTGCAATGACACCCCATAAATGTCTTCAATAGTTTGGTTTTACATCACGATAGGAAATTGAGATTATACTTACCTACAGGGATAATTGTAAAACCATGTGTGTGTCCAGACCAAATCTTGAACTGTTTCTATGAAAATATGAGCAATATGAAGTTATACAAGTCTTCATAGACCACATCCCTCATTAGACCCTGCTCTACTTTCATTTAGTGTTTTGCAGGGAGAGACCAGATATTCTTTGAAGGATGCTCATTTCTGCTGCTGGTTTTTACAGCATCATGCTTTTAATCACCACCTGAAGTTTGGAAAGTAGATTGACAGGTAAATTGGACAGCTTTGCCTTTTGGATTTTCCCTCAGATGGTGCCCTAATTTACCTGTAAGTCTCCCACTGTATCAAAAATGTTAATACCCAATACCAAATATATGAAGGATCCCACAAGAAGCAAAACTTTATAGAAAAAAAAATGTTATTACAGATTTAACCAATTGCCTTTGTCTTGCCTTATGTTGCTACAGTCTAACTTCAATACTATGTCCAGATATATAAACATGCTCAACAGGGACTAAATAATTTATGGTCTTGGACAAGTTTGCAGTGTGCACAATATGAACAACTCTGTTCATTAATTAGCTTTTTATTTTGGCAGCTGCAGCTCACATGAAACAGAAATAGTGGACTGCACTGGCCTCCGATCTTCCTCTTCGCCACCACTGATGTGTCAGTTACAGTCTGATGCCTGGCGAGGTAAAGAAGGAGTCAGCAGCGAGGGTGAATGAATGGGTTTTGGCACAGGGGGAGTCAATAGTCTTGATTTGACTCGATCAATTCTTTCTGGTACACCCTGCAGGCAAATTACCCCTGGAAAAATTAAGTGAGTAGAAAGGGAAAAAAAAAAAAAAAAACTGGAGAAAGTGTTGAGGAGGCAGATAACTGAGGGAGAGAGGGAGGAGGTAGGGAGTGAGGGATAAAAGTTAGGAGGGAGGGCTGCGTTCAAAGGATCCAACGCTTCGCTTTGCTCACATTATCATTGCAGCACAAAAGGCCAAATATATTTGGTGGCTTTTCTGTGGCACAAAGCTGATTAGCGGAAGGTAGCCCCCATTGTGAGCAAAATCACTTCCACGGCTGTAAAGCAAGTGATTTCATATCCTTTTTTATTTAAGATTACACAGCAAGTGCCTAATCAGCTGATCCTTAATCATCAGTATTGTGCCTCTTCGTGTTTCCTGTAACCTTCCCCCCTCCCGTTGCCGCCTGCCTACCCACCCGCCTGGCTCTGCTGGCTGACGACCCGGCTTACGACGAAGCACCCAAAGCAGGAGACAGAAGAGAGAGAGATGAAGAGAGAGGAAAAGGAAATCACTCCCCAGATAATCGCCTTAAACAGCCCGGCTTCGTCTGCAGGAGCCCTGGTTGCTTCATCTCAGCTCTTATCATATTAGAGCTCTGCAGACCTGCAGGAGGTGGCGTCGGGATGGAGGGTGCTAAACACGGGTAATGAATCAATTATCAATTCCGGGAAATGTAAAAGAAAGAAAACATCCAAGTGGAATGGTTCAGCCTCACCGCGTAGATTTCAGCAGACCTGGAACCTCCAGAGCATCATTTTATGTTCCTTCCATGGATTCTCATCAAAGTTTTTAAACTTAATTGAGTGACTGAATTTTAAAGACGTGTTTAAAGAGAGTTACTGTAGTCTTTCTGACTACAAACTCTCGGTTATATGTAGTCATGACAGCTGGGGGAGCTGGCACCAGAGCACATAATAGAACTGGAGACTGTCACATAAAAAACAACCTCATGTGACAAATGATGTGACAAACACCAGCCACTTCATCAAGTCCATGTCCTCATTTGTTTAACCCAAATATTTATCAGCTAATCATGTAGACATGGTCAAGAGGATTTGCTGAAGGTGGGAATGTTGTATGCACTGACAACTGAAGACATTGTTTTATTTTTTGATAGTGTTTTATTGAGAGGTCAGACATGTGAACATCCCATCTTGTATTATTGTGAATTTGTGATGTTTATTTCGTATTCTAATGTATTGTATTTAGTCACTGTTGTCTGTGTTTTTTGTAAAAGCCTAAATAAGGACAGGCATTGAGAATTAGCCTTGGCTAAAATGACTCATGAAACATACTTGTCGCTATCGAAAAAATAAATTTGATTTGATTCGATTCAAACTGAACATCAGGAGGAGGAAGAAAGAGAACTTTACTGTCTTAAATGCGGCACAGTTGCTGGTCTGATCCACTGGGATTTTAACACAAGACCATCTCTAGAGTTTACAGAGAATGTATGTATGTATATATATTTAGTTCATTTTTGAGCAGTTGTTATGTTACTTTTTAATTATTATTTATTTCAAATCATCAGCTGACCTGACTTAAATAAATATAAAAGTGTTTGTTATACAACCCGGCACAGGGGTATGATGAGTGTAACAAAAGAAGTGTGAGAGGGAGGCAGGTGGACGTGGATAAGCAATCAGTTTTATTGGAAAACCCAGAAACATACACAACCTGCAAAGGAGGCGACCAGCTGGTGTTGGGGTTAGAGGAACTGCTCAAACAAAAGAACAAATGGAGATAATCCAGTTAACTTAGAACTCAGCCGGTGAACCAAAACTCAGAATATTCAGAAAGGAAAAACCAAAAAGGACCGGCACGTTAAACAACAAACAAACTAAAAAACAGTCCCAATAATCTATGAACAATACAAAACAAAAAAAAAAAAATGTTCAAACTAAACTAGCCCAACACATCCTAGTGGTATTTAGTGAAAAAGGAACTAAAAGCTTATCCAAAACAAAGAAATCAAGAGCAGCCATCACGTTTTTTTTTAAATTATCCATTTATTCTGGATTTTTATTCATTCATTCAGTCAGTCATCATGGAGGCGTAATGACCACTAAAGGTGTCACAGTGTTGCTGGACTAAAAAAGTTTCATTCAGTGGAAGAAATGTGGGCTTTGTAACATTTTATCCTTTTACATGTACAAAATGATGTATGAAGTGGAAGAGGAGCACAAGAAAGCACAACATGACTTCTTTATAATAACAAGCAGATTTTTTTTTCATTGTCAACAAAAAGCCTTTAGCCTGGAAATTGGACAAAGAAAAAAAAATATAAATATATATAAGTAAGAAATAAGGATCCTATTTTTTAAATAAACCAACAATATTTTTCACTGCAGTGATGCAGAATTTTATCACAACATTCCAAAATTGATAAAATCCGTTCCTTACATCAACAACAAACAGATAATGAAGGACCTCGAACCTTCCAAGTGTAAGCCAGTCATCTGTCTTTGTGTTAACCTTGGGGTTCAATGGTAATGTATGGAGCTGTAGACAGTTGCACAGGAAGTTCTAATACCAACTTCAAAGGGAAAACAAGGCAGGGTAAGTGGAACAGAACATAAAATGCTAAAGTGTGAGGACAACAATAACAAGCTGGGAAACAGTGGCATTAAACCAATAAGGCTAAATGCAGGGCATGACTAAAAATGACCCAGGTGTGTGGCAATCAGTAACTTAAACCAGGTGTGAAATTACGATAGGAACCAACATAAATTCCACAAGCTTTATAAAAAATGAAGAAACGTTGACTGAAATGCAGAAGGAAAAAGAGCAATGAAAGCAATAAAAGACAAAAACAAGTAAAAGTCTGAAATATAAACTGCTTATTATTATTATTAGCGGTGAGAGGCTCAAGCATCCTGTAACCCTCCATTAGTTTGAGCTAATGGATAGATGGACAGATAGATGTGATGAATTAATGATAATAAAAGCCCAATAAATAGCCTTTCCTCGTTTAAATTATGCAGTTGCTGCAGATCCATTTATTGATAGGGCTAAACGGGTGAAGTAAGCAGATTGAATAAAAGTCAAAATGGTGTACAGAGTTTATTTGGGCTGCTGTTGTTAGAAAGCCTCAAGTTGTACAGTTTAAGTTAAACATGATCAAGCCATAAAAAGAGTTCTGTCATTAAATTCAGGTTGGACATGGTTTAGCTGCAGATAAGTGCTGTTATTTGGTAAAGTCAGAGGTCATCCCAGCAACTGATTTATTATTCATTTTCCAGTGTGGCTGAGAGAGACAGCTTTCCACATTTGAGCTTTGGTATAAAAGAACACTTATTTACTTCAGACATCATTAAAGTCAACAAAAAGTTGAACTGTGAAATACATTTTTTTTCCTGTGTTAATAAGTACAGAAAATGATCTGACACTGATTGATTGTTTTATTTTTTATTCGTTAACTACTTATAATTAAAGGTAAATAACCAACATAAAATTTATGGATGGAGACTTAAAGCAGCTCATAATGAGGCCATGAGGTTTTTGAGAAAATGAGATGGTGGAGTATAAGCGGAATGTTTGTGGCTGCTGGAGTCGCTACTTTTGAGACTTCTGTAAGAAGTTTAATGTTTAACTTTATTTGTTGCCTCCATTCCTCTGAGAATGTAATTGTTATTGGAGAAACTAATTTAATATTTAGTACTATACGATACCAATATCATTTATGGGTGTATTGGTAGTTGTCTTCTTGTGGGTGACTGATATATTTTAGGATGTCTGTTTTTTTACATTTTATTTTTTTACTTTATTTTGAGTCTGTAATAAAGATTGAATTGACTCGCTGTGCACTTGCATCAATTGCATATTTTCACACTACAAAATATTCCTAATGTCCATTTTTTTGCACAGTTTTGATTGTACTACACTTTGTAAATTGTGCACAGATGTACTTTTCTTTGTAGTTGTACTGTATTTTAAAATACTTTTTCTTTTACCCAAAGTTTAAAGTTTCCTCTAAATACTTGAAGGGAACTGCTTGCAAGTAAGAATTTTACTGTTAAGTGTAAAATGCAGCGTAAATGACAATAAACATCTTGAAATCTTACACAACTAAAACTAACATGAATTACGAGTTCATTGAAATGAAACTGACGTTGAAAAGGAAAGTCCATTTCAAAGTTACTGGCAAACAGTTAAGGCTTATATTTGCCGTATCTGGCTTTTTAAGCTGGTAATTGTTACACAGCATAATGCATTATACTAGGTGATTGATACCTGACTTTTGCATACATCAGTTTTACATTTAGTGCACACAGATGAATCCTGATCTCAAAATATTGAAAGAGAAAACAGTCCAGAAGCTTTAAAAAGGAAATAAAAAGTGGTACAATCTGCCAACGCATCACTTCCTGTAGCGGCAGCACTGTCGACCTCCGCAGTCTCAGCATGGTTTCACATTAATGCTTTTTTACATTGTGTCACAAACAAAACATTAAAGGAGGAAATGAGGAAAAGAGGCCGACGCACTCTCTCAACACATCTTATTGTTTTCCTGTGGGGTTTTAAAGAGCCTCCAGCAGACCGGTTGTGAGAGAACAGCACTAAAAATCAGCTGCAAGAGAAACGGAATGGAGGAGGCCACCGAGAAGGGGAGATAATGGAGAATTTATGTTCTCTCTGAGAGGCCCTCTTAGCCCAATTTAATTCTCTTAATAGTGGCAAGATCTCAGCCGGCAATGCTCGGGCCCGAACCTGCTACACAGTTTGAAAGCCGGACGCTGCGGTGGGTGAGAGGGGGGGTTGGGGAAGCAACAGATGCATAATGAATGAACAAAGCCCTCTGGCTATGGGGAGACGTGATTGCTCTCAGCATTGTTAATGTTTTATGATTTTAATAGCTGCGTTTCAGCGGTTTCACAGAGATACTCAGCAAATGTGCTGATGTCACTAGGATGATGATGCGGATGAGGAGGTGAGAAGTGAGGCTTTTCCTCTAAGTGGATGGTGTCTTATGCAAGGTTACCAAACACATCGCAGCATCAGCAGGAGAAAGATGCAGTACTGTAAATGCAGAGTGGCAGTCTGAAAGATCTGTCAGCTGTACCGGTCTTCAGGTGGTCCTTCACCTTTACTACATTTTCAAATACACATTTTCATTCACTTCTGACAGTTATATTACACATCATTCATTAACAAACTAAACAGGAAATCCTCATAACCTCTCTTTTATGACCCATAAACTCTTCCTTTAAACTAGCGCCCCTTCAGGTGGTAGGAGTTACTGCACATCTCAAAACTTCAACTTACAGTTTTTCTCTATTGCTTAAACACATTTCACGATACTGCCCTCACTTTTCACAAAACTCTAAACACAAAACAC
>JBAFTA010000008.1:5858322-5878106 GCA_036919975.1 Melanotaenia parkinsoni | reverse complement strand
ACTAAATGTGTTTAGGCAACTGGTCATTTGGTTTAGAGTACTGGGTTTTGTGTTTTGGCAATAGAGAAAAACTGTAAATGACATTGATCCTCATTTACCGATATATTCTTACCAATCATCTTGAATTTGTTCTTAAGTTGTACTTAGGATTTTTTCTTTCTTTTTTTTTTTTTTTTTTTTTTTTTTTTTAAGCCACCATCAGATTCTCCAAAATGTTCGCAAACTGCACAATTGTTTGTGTCATTTTTCTTAGACTGGTGAATGCCAATCTCTCCATAAATTGAAGCACGTGCCTTAATCTGCAGGTAAACACCATACAATGCTCATAAAAGGTCATGAGACTTACAGTTAGTGTACAGAGAGACAGGTAGAGGTGAGACAGCTGACCCCATCTGTAAAATTATTGACTGATTTTGAGTAACATGAGCAGCTGTTTCGAAGCATTACAAATAAAACAATTCATAATTACCTTAACTGTAGTTGTTCCCACAACAACCAGAGGTCACATCTTCTTAAAACAAAATAATAAGGGAAGACTCGACCACATTTTTTTCTGCTATGGTCTTGATCCAGAATCTAACAACAGGAATGTCAGTTCTTTAGACCAGTGCTATTGTCCACATCCACATCATCTAATTGTGGATATCATTATTATTTGTGGGGCGGCATCGCTCAGTGGGTGGAGTGGTCGTCTTGTACCTAAGGGTTGCCGGTTCGATCCTTGGCCTGTCGAGCTCATGTTGAGGTGTCCCTGTGCAAGACACCAAACCTCAAATTGCTCCTGATGGGTCATGGTTAGCACTTTGCATGGCAGGACCCACCATCAGTGTGTGAATGTGTAGGTGAATACGATGTAAAGCACTTTGAGTATCATTCCAGGTACAGAAACGTGCTATATAAATACAGATCATTTACCAATTATTAACTTTTCAAAGATTTTTGAACAATTATGTGAATAAACTGGAATAAAAAACTTGATGGAAACAGCGATGGGAAACTATGGTTATAGAAAGCCCGTCTTGTCTTCTGGAAGTTGTCCCTTTTTTTATGTTCTTGTGTCAGACTGATGTCTTTTTGGAGTGTAAATCTCACACTATGACCTCTGATCCTTATAAATGACATTATAATAGTGAATCCACCCATCCAGTTTTTACTGTGTTGCTCTTGTATGGAAGGTTACATCCTTGCACTCCATTTATTTAGGAAAAAACAAAAATGAATGGATCTCAGTCTTTATTCCAAATATGCTAACATTTATGGATTAGTATTTCTGCCTAGACACGTCAATGACACGCTACAGAGAATTTCAACCCATCTTTCTTGAAAATCTGGCAACTAATTAGTCTTCAGTGGGTGGAGAATGTGGCCTTCATACAGAAACTCTGACATAGCTGGCCTGGTTTCAAGTCTCAGCTTGGGCTCTTCCATTCCCTCTCTTGTCAACTAATTTTCAAATAAAGGTTCATCATTGCCCAATATGAAGCGGTCTTTAATGATATGTTGACCATACTGGATCTGCTGCCTCATCTGGAGTTCACTAACTTGAAATTTACCTCACTGAAGCTGGTGTGTCAAAGTGTGTGATAAGGTGTAATATGTTGAGATTATAATGATGTTAAATAATTGGAAATCATTTTTTAAGGTTGAATTTAGTATCACCAGAAGACGATGTCCAGAAAATCTAATGCCATGACATAACTCAAGAAAGGACTTTTAGAGTTTGCATAATATTGAGGTTTGTGAGCAATTTATAAACATTTGTCAGCAGTTTGCAAACTTCACAACTGGTTCCGTGACGTCAGAAGACTCACATTTTGTTTTAAAGCAGATTTAGGAGTTTTACCTCAAACAGTTAAAATATCTGAATAGTATTTCTTTTAGAAGTACCCCATCTTTTCTTCCTCTCTTCTCCTCTGCCCTCTTGGCTCTCAGCTCATCTGCTTCATGCCCCACTTGACTCTGATGATATGAGATCTTAGTCCCCATGGCAACCGACGGAACTCGTAACCATCTCCACTTTCCTGTTTCTAATTCCTGCCCCTTTCATTTGCATAGAAATAACATTTTGGGATGAATGACTGGTCCCCTCCAGTCCCAACCTGTGTCTCTGTGAGCGCTCAGAGCATCTTATTTGTGTTCCTGCCTACCAGTATGAGGCGAACATTTACGTCGTGATGTGAATGATGAGGCTGACAGTGGAGAGGAGCCCAATCTGATCTCTCGGAGTACTGGGCCTCATTTTAATATTGCCTTAGGCCATGTATTTTTATTACAATCATATCTCAGCAAACAATCTTAACAACAAATGGGTAATGATATAATTAACCTACGGGGGGTTGGGGGTGCCCTCGCAGCCAGGACGATGGGTTTAATTGAGGAGGCTTCAAAGCAAGGCCGGCCAATCGGTGGGGTCGGAAAGAAACGCGAAGGCAAGCGGAGCAGCGCTGCCATGCACTGAATGCAGGCAGCACCAAGTTAATGAGTTTTTAATGACATTAGCTCTCAGGTCCTGGTAGTGCTGAGCTCTGTGTTTTACATCTAGGTCAAATTCAAACTATCAAAGGGCTTCATTTTCTGTTAAAAAAAAAAAAAGAGAAAAATTTTACTTCATTTTAACTGCAGCTTTTTCACAGTAAATATCGTTTTTCTTTAGATAGAGAAGAAAAGCTAAGTCAATTAGGATAAATTCAGATTTATGCAGGTGCTGTTTTTTTTCTTTTTTGGCTGTACAAACAACTTAAATCCACACAAGCTCCTGCTGTTGGGACTTTTTCCCTCGCACAGAGTTAGTGATCATAATTCTTGCCCTTTTCCTCTCAGCGCAGTGCTAATGGACTACCCGAAGGGCTCCTGCTCAGTTTTCCATTTAAGAATAAGATTACTTACAGCAGTAGTAAATAATCATCTAAATGAGCCTTGTTTGCTGCCAGTGGTCTGAACCAAGCAGGTTTTTTTTCTTTTTTGTACAGTGGTCCAGTGGCAGTTATTAGTTAATCCAAACTCCCTTAACAACTTCTTTTCTTAAAAGCTAATAGGGGTGCCCTTGGACCCTAGAGGAAGAAGCTTATGGGTTTGATGATACTTGACCTTCCCATCAGTAACACCGACAGAAGGTGGAGGTTGGGAACAGTTTACTGTCTGCTGACCCATGATATTGCTTCTCAGTTGTTCTTACCTGCTTTTATCTAAGGCCATGTTGACTTTAATCTCAGGTTGGTCTCTCAACCCGATTCCTGTTCTTTAATCCTTTGACTGTCAGTCCTTAAGTAAAGCAAATTTTTCATACATACTGAATCTTCTACACATAATTAATCTTAATTTGTGGAAATTAACTTGCCCGAGTCATCTGAATGATCAATGGTTTGACCATTTCACTTTCCTTTCTATATCAATATATGTAATGTTAACCATTTATTTAAAAAAAAAAGGTTTGTATTACTATCATTCAAAGTAATTATAAAAATATTTTCATAGTATGAACATTAAAGAGTTAACCTAAACCACCTTTCCATGCCCACCTTTTCGTATCAGGGGTTGGAATGCGACCATTTTGACTGCACATGCAACCAAAGAGTTGTTGGATACAACTAACTTAACTTCTTGTTTTTGTACTCTTTGTTCTCTCTCTTCTTACCCGAGCTTAGGAAAGAATGACACCATGACAAAAAGCCAGTTGAAGGGAAAGGGTTTTCTCCTCTGATTGGCCCTACTCAGCAGCTGTACACCGTGTTGTATGCTGGTTTGAAATTGTCTCCAGCACACCTTACACATCCAGTATGACGAAAAACAACATAGATGAGAAATGTGAAAACTGGTATCAATTGAAAAACTTAGGATAGCAAGAAATTTCCTCATGTGTGGTTGTTATTTATTATTCCTGAGGTTAATGAACAAAAAAACTGGATTACAGCTGAATGCATTTCGACGCCTGAACCCCTCCGCTTGTGTGATCTCACCTAAACTGACAGAGTTCAAGTGTCCTCCAGAAGTTCAGCAATGATTACGAAGCCAACAGAAACACTTGAGTTATTCAAAGAAAAAAAAAATCAATCTTCCCCATTCCTGTCAATTAGTTGGGTGTTGGTTCTTGTTAGGTCTTGTTCCCTAGGAGTTACAGACATCTGGAGAGTCCTTTTCCTGAGCCTTACCAAAGAGACAAGACCAATAAACGAGAAACATTTAAGATTGTAGATTTTGAATACTTTTAGCACCCATTCTGATTCTTACCAATCTGTCTTGGTCATAGGGGGCACTGCAATGGTTAGCATTGTCCCAGAGGGGAGGTTTTACAGCCATCCCCGTTGTCGGTGATAGAACGTGAAATGCATAATTTGAATTATCGTGATCCTCAGCTATTCATGCTACCAACAAACTTCTAACGAATTCTGAAAGCTGAGAAACGAGTTTTCCAGATATTATGGGCTTGACTGTACGTAGAGCAGGAAAGCAGCTCTTTCTGTTGCTGGTGACGTGATCAGATTTAAAAGGTTAAATTGTGGCTGCAGTGTTACTTTGCAGAGTTAGAAAAAAAAAACAAAAAAAAAAAACATCTGTGTGTACAAGATTCAGCAACTCTACATTCACGATTTAAAGGCAACATACATTTTTTTCCAGAACATTTGTTTGAGGTCATGCTGTAAATTTTTCATCCTTCTTTTCAACAGAGCACAGTTGTGAGCTCCCCTCCTCCACTAAATAAAAAATGATGGGAATCTCCATAGCAGCAAGTGATTAATCAGATCTTTATTTCATTTAAAATTTATATCATGACTGTCCCCCTATCATCCCTGTATAATCTTCATCGTCATATAGATTTTTGATGAGAACTAATCAACAGGAGCATAAAGTGAGGCCATTTCTATTATTCAGCAGCAATGGCAAGATTTGAAAAACTTTTCCAGGTCTGCATAAGTCAACAGTCCAGCTATACATTCCGATGGTAGAGTCAGAATTTCAACGTGAAAGCATGGATCCATCCTGCCTTGAATCAATGCCTTAGGCTGTGGATGGTGTTAGGATGTAGGGGGTATTTTATTGGCCCACTTTGGGCCACTTAGTATCCAACGTGGCATAGTTTAACCACCACAGCCTACCTGGATATTGTTGCTGACCATGTCCATCCCTTTAGGACCACATTGTAGCATCTTCTGATGCTACTTCCAGTAGGATAATGCACCATGTCACAAAGCTCAGATCATCTCCACCTGCTTTCTAGAACATGACAATGAGTTCACTGGATCCCAGTCCAATAGAGCAGCTTTGGGATGTGGTGGAATGGGAGATTCAAACTTGCAGCAACTGTGTGATGCTGTCATGTCAATATGGAGCAAAACCTCTGAGGAATGTTAAATCAACACCTTGTTAAATCTATGACACCAAGAAAGGTAGTTATGAAGGAAAAAAGGGGGTCCAGCCTGATAAATGAAATATTCAGGCTGATTTTTACAAATGGTGTAAACACAGTGCAGAAATCTCAGGTTACCTTTGCACTGAGAACTGAGAATAATGTTGATCCACCTTTCTCACTGACTTCTCTCTAATTGTGTCTGAGTGCTGCTTTCTGACAGATGATGGTGAAAGTGTGGTTTTGTCACTGTGAGTGACTCTGCACTTACATCCAGTCATACAATTCATTATTTGTAATAAAAAGCAAGAAAACATACAGCAGCTTTTACGTCGCTCATGTTTGGCTGTTAGCGACTTCAATAAAACCACATCCTGCAGAACTATCTTTGGACCTTGCTAAGTTTTTCTCAATGAGTCTAGCACCTAAAATTCCTGTTGACCCCCTTCTTTAGCTACCACCCCACCACTACAGAGACCACTTTGGCCAGCATTCAGAGCCGTGGCAGCAGATAGCAGGAAAGACCCAGTGCTCTGAAAATCCTGTGGTGTCCCAGCAGCCAAATTCACCCAGAGTGGAGACAGAGATGGAGGGAAAGTCGACTGACTGCCTGCCTAAAAACGTCTAATCTCATAAGAAGTCTGCTGACTGCGGAGCGCCGGGACGCCAAATACAACTTTAAAAGCTTTTCTTTTACTTTTGCACTCCACATCCCTTTATCGCAGTCAGGCCATGTGCTGCTGGCTGAAAGGCGAATGCTCCAGAAGACGGCCTGGCAGGAGACCCCAGTGGAATCGCGAAAGAAAAAAGCATGTGTGCATTTGTGCTGCATGTTGCTTTTCTTCTAGTGTTTCTGTCAAATAAAACAACGCTAAATATTTAATATTATGTATTTGCTTTGGAATAATGCCGCTTTTGTTTTTACATTCTTTTCCCCACTGTCGTTAATATTAAAGGGGGCTGCAGCAGGAGCGTCTAAATTGATGCATTGTGTGGGCTGCAGGTCATGGAGGCACATGAAAACAGCACTGCGTTCAGCACACAGCATGAGGAAACGACTTGTGTAAGGAAACAATGTGAATGCTGCTGGTGGGAGAAGGCAACTTCAAACCCCACTTCACCGCATGCAAATCAGTAAATATTCATGTACTGAATTAACATAAACTCATACAAACAGCTGAACTTAAAATAGAACTCACAAACAAGTCTCGTTCAATCAAACTACATACCCTATTCGTTCATCTCAGCATGTAATATAAAACAGTGTGAAGCAGCAGAGAACATACTGACAATTTACTGGTTTAGTTTGTTTGCTGGTGTTTTTCTTTTCTAAATTTTTTTTTTCCTTTTTCTTATAACAGTAGGATTAATATAACCTTAACCTCTTATAACCAAGGATTGTTATGCAAACATGTTAAAGCATTATAAATAAGGCCACTATTCTACCAAGTTTTACGTGCATATCTTTTCAGTCAGTGGCAGCCCAAAGACACTAGCTGAGTAAACATTAAATAAACTGATGAGGAATCACGGTTAGCTCTTCGAATCACCTCAAAATCATCAGTTTTAATTGTCATAACTTTATTTCTGATTCAAACAAGGGTTTGTGCCTGAATGTGCTCAACATGGACCTGAATGCAGGGGCTTGTAAACGAGTAAGTATAGTGTGGACATGTCCCAAACAATGTCCAACGAGTCCTGACTTGTCTCTATCATTTTTTGTCACACAAACGGCTGAGAGATTTGTCCTCTTTGTACCTTATCTGAAACACAGTATTGCTGCAATTAAAACTAATTTCAGCTGATATTATTTGCTCAAGTTTTTCCAACCAAACACCAGGGGCCTCATGAACAAAGGTGCATACGCAGTTTGTCACAGTAAAGTCCAGATGTATCAAGAAACAAAATGACCATGGAAACATGCGGTGCGTCACGCCAACTTCATGGCTGGTGAACGTACACTTTTACGGCTGTTGTTGCTTTGGTGACACTTAGAGGTGATGTTAAGAAAGTGTCCTAATATATACACACGTGAAAATAGTCCTCAGGCTTAGTGATGTGCACATTGCAGACACATGAACTATTAACATTGATTAGCAATGTGTCTGAAGTTACCAGTGGCTATAAAAGCATGCATCACATGGTGCAAAAACTATCGTTAAAACCAAGTAGATGGTGCAATATGAAGAGAGATGTGTCCAGAGACAGAGAGGATTTACTGGCACATGTTGACAACTTATCAGCCACTTCAGGATCCCAAGGGCAATCCTCTTGGAACTGTGTGCTGAGCTGCGGCCGGCCTTGGAACGCAAAACAGCGAGGAGCCATGCACTGCCTGTGCCTATACTGACCACTACAGGGTACCTAGCAACTGGGGCATTCCAGAGGGAGCTGGCAAACCGTGTCAGTTAAGGGTTACACACATACCAGCCAGGTATATCAAATTCCCATACAATGCAGCTGAACAGGTCAACATTAAAGCACATTTTGGAACAACAGCCAGTTTTCCTAATGTAATTGGAGCTATCAATTGCGCACACATTGCTATAAAAGTGCATTAAGTGTAAACTGTATTAGGAAGCCTCACCTTTTCCCTAGCAAACTCATTCTCTTGTATTTTTCTGATTGTGCAGAGGGGAATCTCAGGTGCGGCTCATTTGAGTATTTTTGCATATTTAAATGGGGGCTTGGCCAAGGAGGAGTCTGGTACTTCAACACCTGCACTCTTTTCCACGTTGATTGGAATGTACAAAGCAAATGTGCATGGATTCATGCATGCGCACAGATTCATACATCTGGATTTTTTGTGCATATGACATTTTACGTATTTGAGTGCACACCATGTTTCAATGGGAGGTCCACACAAGTCTTCGTACATGAGGCCCAGATGTCTATGGGTGTTTTTCATGGCTAAATCAGGTCAGCTCATGATAGTATTTTTTTACCCCCAAAAAGACGTTGAAATCTGGGCCATGTTTAGATGTCTGACGCGGATCAGATTTAGACCAAAGTTATCCTGAGCTCGGCACAGTTAATGACTTTTTTGCAAAATCAAATTCATTTGCTGTGAATGCTGCCTGCTGCCGGTACATATATCCAATGATCTTTTTCAGTTTATACATTTAGTTCAGGATAGATTTTTTTTAGATACTTTTATATAAAACAAACCCAATTTCAGCCTCAGAACACATGCTTGCACAAGAATGTTTCCATGTGGACGTCCTTGCATAGACGTCTTCTGTATGTCATGAAAAAAACATTTTCCAACTTTTCAACCAAATGTTGACTAGACGTTGGGGAAAGCCATCTTTTCAATGTATTTTTATTGGGTGTGACTTTGTTTCTTGCTAATGTGATCGGTTGTCCCCGCTGTCAGTCCTGCTGAAATTGGTGCTGGCTAGCGGCAGAGAGCAGTGGTTGTGGCTTCTGTCAGAACTTTGTAAGCAAAGCAAGGACATTAGGAGTTAGTTTAGAGTGAGTCCGTGTAAGTCCCAAAGAAATTTCTCTCAGCTGTAATTTAGTCAATAACAATGGTGATAAAAACTTAGCAAAAAACTTCTTTCATTAGTATGCATCAATGTGTTATTTTATCTGGTGACAGAATCAAAGCTGCCAGCCAGCTCAGAGAGAGGAGCAGATGCTGAGGCAAACAGGGAGGCAGAGTCAGAGTAGCAGGTGAGTTTTAGTACTGGGTTGTGAGTTTGGGCACATAATTAATTGAAATTTAATCAAAGTCAAATGTCATACTGAAGTGTTTACCTGACCTTCACATAATATTGTACAGACTTTAAAGGGCATTTTGTTTGTTACAGATCCCCGTATAAATTGGACCATGATCATTTATTTCATGTTTTCAATTTAATATTGAATAATAATAATATTGTAAAAAATAACATTCCCTCTAATTTCGCTAAATCTATGCAAATGCAATGAGAAGAATAAAATGATGACATTTAGAATTATTAGCTGTAACAGTTAGTGCTGTCAGCCAGGTTTTTTTTTTCTTTCTCAAACCTGTTCCTTACATGAATGCCATTTTAGGGGAATAGTTGGGAAGGAGTAGACTTGTGGTTAAAGTGGTGGGCCTGGGTCTGGAGAACCTTGTTCAAGAACCCGGTGTGCCAACAAAGGTGCACACTGAGATTTTCTTATGTGAAAGAAAATAGATTAATTAGATTTTAACATTGCTTTTTTTTAAATATGTAATAATATGCACCCATCTGGGCAGTTGCCCTGCTTCTTTAAAATTTGGATCCTCTTGGGAGCTTAGTTATTCCTAAGACTGTGCTCATCTAGATAGAGCTGCCTGATGGTGTTCCTGCAGGTTGAAACCACTTTCCCTGTTTTGGTGACTAAGGGTACCAGTATTGCCTTAAAATATTCATTGGTTCTTCTGTAAACCCTTGGTATTGCTCTAGTTTTTCATGCTTCTTTTTCCATAATTTGCCATCATTCGGGTTGGCCACATTAACCTCAACAGTTCTAATGCTGCTCATCAGTTATCAGAATGTCTAGCTGGTTGGCCATTGCCATTTTCGCCATCTTTTTCTAGAAGTCCACAGAGAAGTGTTTCTTAACTGACCTAAGCATCTGCAGTTCACATTCTACACAGAGAGGTCTGCACACTATGCTGGTTGTTGCCCTTCATATATTATTTTCCTGCCAGTATCATACACCCTGCTGTTTTATTTTACACAGAGTTCTGTTAGGAACTGTACAGACTGTAGAAAATATACCTTGCAGTTTAAATTACAAAAGTTGATAAACAAAAAGTAAGTCAACCGTTTTGTGACAGCATGAAGTTTAAGAGCTAACAGACCAAACAGTCATAAAGGAAAAATGAAAAAGATGAAACTGACTTTCTTCTCTAAGATTGTAAACAATCTGGGTAAATACAACCTCAGAAAAACAACAAATTAGTATACTATGTCGTTATTTGTAGAGCAAAGCATAAACCAAAATGCAGAAGCAGTGTGTGAACAGACAGAAAAAAAATATTATTCAGAGGGCGGCTGGGAGGCCGTGCAGACAGCAGACTTGGCTCCGGGGGGCGGCCGGGAGGCTGCGATGACAGCACCTGAACCTCTGGTGAGTCCACCAAAATCTGTTCAAAGACAGGTCCTGATGTTAAAGGCAGAGATGTGAACCACAGGAGTTGGAGGAGGTGCAACCTCTTCTGAGATTTAAACCGCAGGAGATGGAGGTACGTCCCAACCGAGACCCTCTAGAGACAGGTGCCAGAGGCAGATCGTCCAGACCTGGGAGCCCCTCAGGGCAGGAGCCAGATGCAAAGGGGGAGCATCCCTTTCTGGGACCCCCTTGGGAACAGGAACCAGAATCAGAGGAGGAAAATCTCAACTCAGGACCCCCTCAGAGACAGGAACCTCAATAGGCGGTGTGGACCAGGACACTGTATACTGAAGCTCTGGAAAAGACCTGGAGCTGGAGGTGGTGGAACAAAGCATGGTTTCCCAAGTCTTGACTCTTTCTAGCCATTGCACCAGTCTCATGAGACCTGGAGTTCCCAAATGGTGAGATCCATATCACCAATCTTGTCACACAGAATGACGATTCCATCGGAGTGCTGGCTGGCTCTGGATCCAGCCCCAGCAGAATTCCCACCAGTTCATTGGAGCTAATGTCATATAGCCTGCTGAGTCTATGTCTGGTCAGATCCATCTGTGATGGTGCGGCAGAGGTGAGGACCCAATTGTAGGACTCATACGCAGATGGAGTGTAGGAACAAACTCTTTAATCCAAAAACTCCAGAAGCTCAGGAACCACGCGACAAGAGAAGAGAGAAAAAAAAAAAAAAAAGAAAAACACACACACAACAGGGATAAAACCGCAGGCATCTGACAGAAGAAACTGAAAACCAGGGGCTATAAATACACTGACGGACTAATCAGGAACAGGTGAAGTGTATGAGCTAATCAGAGCAGGTGAACTAACAAGCAGAAACCGAGAACAACACAGAAATAAATATGACGAAGAACACAAAAACCCAGAACTTGACGGTAAAACCAAGAACTAACCAAAAACGTGACATTACCCAAGAACATAAACCATGATCATGGCAGATTGTATGTTCTAGATGCACAATACAAAATTAATAAATGAATGTTGTAGTATTATATTTTAGAGCTGAATCCAGAGCCGAACTGGGACAAAAAGTTAGACCAGTAGCCATTCACTCAGGCCATCCTTACTTATATAGAGCCATCGGTTCAGTGCTTTTCACCTCCCTTCTCATCAAGAGGTTCAGTACGACAGCACAACAGGATTCCTGTACTGATGGGCTAAACAAAATAACTGTTTTATTTTTCTGTTCATTTCTCCATGCCAGATTACTTTAATAGAAAATAATAAAAGTTGACTCAACTTAAAAAGATAAGACACTGTCCAACATTATGAAGAGTTCCCAAACTTTCTCAGCCCACCTGTAGAGCCGTATTTGGTTCAGCAGAACCCACTAAATATGCGTGTTTTGTATCAAGATTTGCAACACACACACACACACACACACACACACACACACACACACACACACACACACGCACACATATTTTATATGGATTTGTGAACATAAACCTCAGATAACAGCAATGATAAAAAGTTGTAATCATATCATTTATAGTAAACTCAGATAAACACACTGATAAACTGATTAAATCAAAAGTTCCCTCATCAGCGTTGAACCTGGATGAATGAAATGTCCTTCACTCTCACAGCTGTAGCAGTCCCTGTGTGTCCCTGTCCAACTGTGTGTGTTATAACCAAGCAGCCAAAGTATGAAAATGTCCACCTGTTAGTTTAATACAACAAATAATTATTTAATTATTTTATTTTATCCAGGTTATCCGAGGAAACCACAAATATGACCTAGTGTTAATAAACGGTTAGCATATCCATGTGTAGCTGTGTGTTTGGGCTGATGTGGTTTAATAATAAAACAACAAACCAGTGCAACATTTACAATAGAAAGAAGTTTAGACAGGAGGTTGTAGCCTACCAGCTCATTATTACAGCTACATAAAAGGGCTCATGGAGAATCTCAACAACTGGTCATCATGTTCAGATAAAAATTTACCCCCAAACAACACGCTGTTTCCCCTCCTGCATCTGTTAACTTATCTGAATTTGCGGGTTACTGGACACCACTGCTGGTGGAGGATTTGAAAATATCGAAAATTTTCCGGCATCCTCCTCCTCTTCAAGCGCCTTCTTCTTTCTATAAGTTCTCTTTCTGCTCCCCCTTTCCTCTTTTTTCCAAGTCCATCAGTAGGCTACCAGCACCGCGTTCCTCTGTCTCTCTGCTGTTCTGCCTCCACATGCTTTTGTGTTGATTAGTTCTTGTGATGAAAATAAAACTTAACTTCTGATATTTAATCAATCGCCAATTGGTGAGGGAGAAAACTGATGAAAACAAATCATTTTCTTGGTGGGCAGTTGCCAGTTTCTGCAGACCAATCAGCTGCACCAATGTAGTTTGCCGTATATGTAGTCTCGCTGCTCCCGACGGCCATTCTGGGCCTGGCTAAATCTGGTCCTTTTACACTTGCTTTGACTCTAAGGGTTCATCATGAGGTCTCACCTCAGTAAAACCAAGAAGAAGCAGATCTGCCTCATGAAAATGCCTTTGAGCAGGGCTGAAGATGCAAGCTTTCTTTACTTGAAACAGCTCTAACCCCGCTTACAATATCCTTTTCCATTAACTTTATTTTTGCTTTGGGATGCGCTGCCTCTCGCCTTTGATGCTGTTCTCTTTCAATGTAAAACAAGACATGAATTTAACATTGCCGCTGTTTATCTCAGCTCAGGCTCGCGCAGCTTTCAAACACACAAGATTTCCTGCGGCCATGTTGCTTAGAACAATTTAACAGTTCAAAGTTGTTTTAATGCGTCTGTGTGTGGCTTTTCTCAAAGAACTTGCCAGCACTTTTCAAAGACTAACAGTAGAGTTAACATCAAACACCTCTGTGTTGCTCCGTCTTACAGATTTCCACACCACTTGAAAGCAACTGTTTAACATCCATTTTTTATCAGCCATCTTTGAAGAAGCAGTGGAGATCTGGGCGTACAGTACGAGCATGTGGTCTTTGGTTTGGCTGCGATGTCTGTGATCCAGCTCACTGCCTGAGGTCATTTTTCTTTTTTTGCTTGCTATTCGCATTTTCCTTTCTGGTCATTTCTCTGTTTCTCGTGGACTCTGCAGCAAACTGATGCTATAAGAGATTTGAAGATAAGAGATTAGAAAAATCACATTTCCCCTCAGTCCAATCAGCTGTTAGCCCATCATGGCCTCTCGTCTCTACAAAATGTTTAGTAAAATTTTAAATGAGTGATATAGATGCTTTCCCACTACAATAAATAAGTTATTGCAAAGTTTTAATGCATTTTTAGTTTTTGAAATAAAACCAAACATGGCTGTTTTATAACAGCTTCCATTGTCATATTTCATTAATTAATATGTCATCAAACCCTTGCCGAGCCCCTGCAACATTCCCTTGAACTTCTCCAAGTTTGTGTTTCCCTCTAAACAGATTCATATATTCCCATTGTAATTTAGACAAATTAAGTCTCAGCAGAAGCTTCAAGGGCAGCGGTGATGGATCATTTTTCCCTTTGAGTAGGAACTTGTCTGGGCTGTTTGTTCCTGTTTTGTGAAGTTGGCATCATTTAAAATGATTGTCCATTCATCATCTTGATCCCTCAACACAAATAAGCTTCATAAAGGAAGAGCTCAGTTTGAAAACATGGCCAAATAACTGCAGGATTCAGACCCTTTTACTAATGTTTCCTCCTCAATGTACACAGCCATAACACAAACATAAAAACACAGAGTGATTATTGTTGGTTATGACTAGCTAAAACTGCTCCAACCATTTTTCTGTTTAATTAAGGGATCTCAAAGTCAAATTGCCCAAGGGTAATTGATGATATCGTCATCTCATAGGAGGGCCAAATTAATATTGAAGTACAAAAATAAATAAATAATAAAAACTGCATTATTTTCAAAAATTAGTTTTATTTGAATTAGTAACAGTCCACACATATGTAACAAAATCAAATGCAAACAGCCATCAATGCATTATTATGCATAGTTGTACTCAACCTTTGGTACAGGTGATCTGTCCTTGCTTTGATACTAAATGAAAATGGATAAGTTAGCAAAAATCTTGCACTGAAAAAAAAAAAAGAAATCCCTGAGATCACATGTAGCATTTTACTTCTATCCAGACACCTGACAGTGTTTCTCCTCACAAAGTTTAGCCACATTTAGCCTGATAGAGGCCACACTTGAAACACTGAGTACAGCTTCAAGATGGTTTTCACCCAGGCTAGACCTCTACTTGCATTTATTAAAGTTCACAGTGGAGAAAAGCTTCTCTCAGAGACATGTGCTTTCAAAAAGGCACATCACTTTTGACATTTCTGGGAAGGACGAAGGCAATTCCCTCAAAAATTGTCTGCTTTTCCTTGTGCCTCTCTGAACTTAGTCTTTAGCAGGCTGTTGCATTATGTCACATCCCCAGGTGTTTGGCCTGGAGTTGTGTTATTTACATGCTGCTGCTAGTTTGCACCCCTGCGATTGGCTGCGGATCAGACTGTGACCTCCCTCCTTTTCCACCTCCTCTTTGATTGGTCGCCACCTGTTCAGCCTTACCTTTGGTGGGACCAACCTCTACACTTCTTTGATTGGACGGCTGTTAAAGGAAGACTTCCTTTCCAAGAACCAATCAGCAGGAATCCGGGTCTTTTAAAAATGAGGATGCGCCAACAATTGAGGCAGCTGTGTTACATTAGGTGCTCAGTTTGCCAACTTGGGATTGTGGTTGAGACACTGGTCTGTGAGAGTACCTTTGTGGTCTAAGAGCATTTAGTAATTCCCTGTAGATGGTGCACGATTGTGCTTTTTGTGTTGTTTGTTGTTGTTGTTGATTAATTGAGAAGAGACGCTCTCACCTTTTGTTAGTAGTCATTTGTGTTGAGTTTGTATAGGACTTTTTGGTTTATACAGAAAACTTTAATTTGTAACATTAAGGATAATTGTAAGACAGTGATTTTGTGTATTTCCCTATATTTAATTCTAAGTGTTAATTGTTACATCATAGTGAGGACACCTTTTTTCTTTTTGTTTGAACCCCAAATTCCCTAGCTTTAAAAATGGGTCCGAACACATTGCAAGTCAATAACATCCATTTGTAGCACACTTGGCACACTGTCCACATCAGCTGAGAAGGGCTCTGCAAACAGCTGGGAAGTCCTATGGTGTGTCCTAATTTCAACAAATTGCTGATCAAACTCCTGCAGCAGGTTATCAATACCAGACATGTAGTCCTCCCCACAGAATGCTGTGCCTTCTTTCACAAGAATTCTGCATGTTATTAAAATGGTTGAGGTATTTTGAATAAAGCTGCCTTTTCCAAAGCTTTGGTTTTGAGTTGAATACTTTCTCACTGTCACAGGCTGCTGTGTTGAGCTGATCAGGCCTCTGCAGCTTCAAGTGAAGGATGTATAGCTCCTGTGTTATGTCCACCAAGAAAGCAAGGTCCATTACCCCCTTGGGATCATCAAAATCAGGAACGTCCATTCTGCTGTCTTCCATGAATTTTTTCTGCTCTACTTTTCACCGGTCATGCATGGGGCTCCATCAGTGGTGATGCTGACCAGTCTGTTGCACAGCAGATCCATACGCTCCACAGCTGCAAATATACGCATGTCTGTGGTGTGCCCAAGTTATTCCTTGGTGTAGGTGTGTAACTCTTTTATTCCTCTCGTCTCCCACGTATTTCTCATACTGCTCCCCATGTTTAATAGAGTAATGGTGCTTGAAATTGTATTCTTTTAAAACCGTGACTTTTTACTTTGCTATCAAGCATATTTGACTTTCTTTGAACTCCACAAAAATATACCCTGATGTCCATTGTTCTTGAAATATTCAGTGTTTACTGTTCACCTTTTATTTTCTGCTTGAGAAGAGACATATTTGTTGTCTGCTGCAAAACAAACTGCTAAGCACAGATTAGAGGATGACATGGGAGTGCATTATTACTCATGTTCCATCCCACTCCCACAGAAAAAAATCTTGTCCCGTCCCAATCCCAATAAAATTACTCCCGATCCCATCTCGCTCCCATTTAGAATGACTCCAGCTCCCATTTTTTAAAATTTATTTAGTCTTTAGGCAATACATTGAATTTGATTAAATGTTCTCAGCCTTCTTTTTTAGCTTGTTTTTAGATGTCAATTACAATTATAAAAAAACAAAACAAAACAAGGGAGAACAACAATAAAACAGTGCATGTCTACCAAAGTTAAATAAACCCAAACAGAACATATAGTTGTATTTCACTCATTTCTAAATGTCATTAACTAAACATGTTTTACAAGCAGCATACAGTGTGTTAAAAACTGTCGTACTTGCCTCTCGTGAAGTTCATATCAATATGTCTGCTTTTTCTTATCAGTTCTGCCAACCTAATAGACATGTCATTACTTCTAACTTTGCGTTGTAAATCATTTTTTGCCATATCAGTTTCTCCATGGGTGTTTGATAACTCCATTCCTTTTCTTATTTCAATGCCAGTGGGGAACCAAAAATAATCTGTGTATTCAGCAGTTAAGGAATCTCTTAGTTGACCACATCAGTAATGAGACAATGTCTGCCTCCTCAAAGAACCATTTAGCTAAATCTCATTCCCTCTGGTTCCCTGTGCTTAGCTCCATCCCTTAGTGTAGGTGAAGGACTGTGACCTTGTTGCTTTGGGGGTGGAAAATGGCAGGGAGTGACTGGTGGTCTTTGTGGTTTCCCATGGTGCGGTTTCTGCGATGGGGGTGGCTCTGGGTCTGGCCCTGTCGGGGGCTGTGGGGGCCAGCGGTTGGAGTCGCCTCGTGGTGGGGGGTGAGGCCACTGGTGGCGCCTGGGTCAGTGGCCGTTTGTCCTTGGCTGGGCGGCTGGGTTATTCCGGGGCGGGCTGGGTGTTGTTTGTGTGTTGTGTTTTGGTATCTAGGTGCAATTAAAACTGAGAGGCGAGTGGCCATGGGGTGCGTCCAAGGAGACAGCCAGTGGTCTCCTTGGATGCACCCCCTCCGCCCCACCCCGCATGGCGTGCACGCCTCCCAACTCCCTAGGTGTGTGTGTGTGTGTGTGTGTGTGTGTGTGTGTGTGTGTGTGTGTGTGTGTGTGTTTGTTTTTTGTAAAAGTTGTAGGAAATTTTCTGGTGTGTTCATGTACAAGTGTAACAGTTTGTTGGTGTGGATTGAAGGGTCGTTTCTTCTGTCTGTGATCTTTTTGTCTCCTTTCTGCTTTCCTTTTTGCATCTTTTTGCTATTTTCCATCTTTTTTTGTCCCCTCCAGTCAGGTCCAGCAAGATTACATAGATTCTGTGATTCAAAGTAAATAAATAAATAAATGAATCAGATCATGAAGAGGAGCCTTACCTATAGGCCTCCCCTTGGCCGAGCAAATTTGTTCAGCCCAATACAGCAACCAGATTATCATTTTGCTTGCTATGGAGCTGGACAGGACAGGACAGGTTAAAAAAAAACAAAAAAAAAAAAAACAATTCTGGCGGGAAAGCAGTGGTCGGAAAGCATTGTTGGCTTCTGGGTAGTGTAGTTCTTTTTTTACTTGGTTACAGTGTGGGTTTATTGAGCAAAAACTACAAAATGGCAGTGCCTGTCCTTTTTTTTTTTTATTCGTTTGGTTCCCGCTCCCTGGATGGGGGATGTGGGGGCTGAGAAAAAAGGCAAAGCTGTTGATAAACCAGACCAACGAGGTTCCAACCCTCATTGGATAAATTACTTATGCAAGCTGCCAGAATGAGCTTCTTTGAAGAGTGTTTGATTCAAGCGTTAGGGACAGAATAAGGAGCTCCATCATCTGAGGGAGGTTCAGAGTGGAGTCAGTGCTCCTCTGCATCAAAATGAACCAGTTAAGGTGGTACGGGCATCTTGTCAGGATGCATTCTGGATGCTTTCCAGTGGAAGTGTTTCTGACATCAATTGTATCTCAGAGGTCTCATAGTTCCATAAATTCCATACAGAGCTCTTCAGTGTCAGACAATGTCAGACAAGAGTCTTTAAGAATACAATTGAATAGGAGGCAGAGCCTTCAGCTATCAACCCTTTCTCTTAAGGAACCAGCTCAAAATTTGGGTTCAGAGGCCAGATGCCCTGTCTACCTTTGAGATCAGGCTTATGACCTTCCTTTATGATAAGTCTTATTGTTTGGGATGGTCTAGCCATCATTTTATTATGTTTTCATAGGCTTAGACTGCTTGTGCACTAAGCACTTCCTTCCCTTTCCTCTTTGCTGTTTATTTTCATTCATTCATTCATTCATTCATTCATTCATTCATTCATTCATTCATTCATTCATTCATTCATTCATTCATTCATTCTCTGTTCCACATAGTCCATTACGGGTCGCTGTTTATTTTCACATTTTCCTCTCGGTAGTTATCTCTGGCTGGGACTTGCTGTGCTTGTTGATCCTTCATTCCTGTACTCTCCACCCTCAACTGGTCAAGACAGATGGCCGTCCTACCTGAGCCGGGTTCTGCCAGAGGTTTCTCCTTCCTGTTAAAAGGGAGATTTATCCTTTTCACGGTTGCCTGCCACCCTGTGCATGCTTAGGAATGGGGAGTGAATCAAGGCCAAGATTCATTACAATCCATTGGTTTCCGTAGCTACACATTTTTTTTAAATTGGGTTGTATGAATACAGATTGGATCACAGTGATTTGGCTTGAATTGATTACGTCAGTAAAGCACCCTGAGATAACTTAGTTACCTTGCTCAAATCGGTGCTATATAAACAAAGCTCAATTGAACTGAATTAAATATGCTACCAGGAGGAGGTCTTTAGAAGGTGCACGATCATCCATCCATTTTCTATACTTCTGGAGCCTATCCCAGCAGTTAGGAAGCGAGAGGAACAGGTCGCCAATATCTGTCACTGTCCTGGCAATCCCAGGCCTCACTGGAAAAATGTGATTTCTCTGTTGGTTTTGGGTTTCAGTGTCCACCTGAAGTAAGTAGCTGAACAGAGGGGAGGATATCCTTTGATATATGGCGCCTGACGATCGCCACCGGGGCCAACGGCACGTCTGCCTGACGATCGCCACCGGGGCCAACGGCATGTCTGCCTGACGATCGTCAACGGGGCCAACGGCATGTCTGCCTGACGATCGCCAACGGGGCCAACGGCACGTCTGCCTGACGATCGCCACCGGGGCCAACGGCACGTCTGCCTGACGATCGCCAACGGGGCCAACGGCATGTCTGCCTGATGATCGCCACCGGGGCCAACGGCACGTCTGCCGGACGATCGCCAACGGGGCCAACGGCATGTCTGCCTGACGATCGCCACCGGGGCCAACGGCACGTCTGCCTGACGATCGCCACCGGGGCCAACGGCACGTCTGCCGCGGACA
>JBAFTA010000008.1:5822440-5832683 GCA_036919975.1 Melanotaenia parkinsoni | reverse complement strand
CTATTTCTTAATATCTGTAATGCTTTTGTTTTATGTAAAGCACTTTGAATTGTCCTGTACATGAAATGTGCTGTACATATAAACTGCCTTTCCTTCTATGCTAAACATACATAACCTACTGTCCAACACTGTAAACAAAAACTAATCTAAGCCTCTCAAATTCAGCTTTTCAAGATTTTGTGTGTGACTGCCTGAAGCTTATCAATCCGTGGAGGGGGGCAGAAAGGCTACCTGGTCCAGGTGCTCCTGGTTAGCCTTCATGTCCAGCTTTTCAAATAGATTTTCAGATTCAAGGTTTTTCCTTCCACATATTGAACCACCTGCTTCTTCTTCAAGACACTTTATCTTTGACATGGTCATAACGAAAGAAATCCCAAATAGGACTGTCCTCGCTTTCTCATAACTTTCTCCGTAGCATCACGCTAGCCGGCGCGGGCGGACACGCTGTTGACACGTGACGTCACGGCCGTACGACGCAGACACCTGGCGTAAATCCAGCAGAGCGAAGTATATAGATTTCATATCAACCCCGAGGCCTTATGTATGAAATACATTTACAAAAAACGAAAACGAAGGATATTTTTGCTTTCATTTTAGTTCGTTTTAGTTCGTTTTGTAAACACACATTACAGTTTCAGTTAGTTTTCGTTTTTTAAAAACTCTCGTTTTTATTTTTATTTCAGTTAACGAGAATGTTTTTTTTCATTTTAGTTTTCGTTTTTTCGTTAACTATAATAACCTTGCCCAGAAGACAGTGCAATGTCACAGGAAAACGCGGGGACAGTGCTGAGCAGAAGAGCTGACATGTGACCAGCAAAAGAAACCACCAGAAAAAAAGAAGAGGATCAAGAAGGGGAAAAAAAAGCAGAAGAAGAATGAACACAAGGACAATAACTGCAGAAATTGTGTGAGCTTCTGAAGAAAGACTATGCAAATGTTTTAGGTATGCAGGGCAGTTGGAAACAACTTTATAGTGATGTATTACTGCTGCCAAACAGTGTCTGAAACTGACGTCGGCTCACATGAGTGAAATCTAAACTTTGCAATGCCCATGAGTGGAGGAATTTACTTAACCATGGCAACACAAAGACGCATGGCAGTATGACAACGGCGATGCATGACAATGTTTGAAATGTACAGCTCTATTTACGTACCTAAGGGGGCATAAATGGGCCTTTACCTCTGTCTGTGTCTGCACATGGCCTGTAAGTCTTATGACATTTGATGGGCATTTTTGGGTGTTTACCTGCAAATTAGGGTCAAATGACATGTCCTTTTGACTTATGAGCAATCTAAAAGCAAAGATACTAACAACTTCACAGTATAAAAACATGTTTGTTAATCAGAAATAAAGTTTACATAAGAAAAGAAAAAGGAAACAAGATATTGGTGAATGAGGAATTTAAATGGATCTCACATGAGGTGACACATCGGAGAACCTCTGCAATTTCTTCGGCAATCCACCCACTTTGTCCACCTGCTCATTCCAGCACAGGGTTGCATCTGCTATCACAGCTGCTGCTAGACAAGAGGCACGGTACACTCTGGACATGTCACTAGTTGACTGCAAAACTCTGTTAGAAACAGTTTTTTATCATTACCCACTTAATTTAAAATGTGATGCAGCCTGAAAATTAAGCCTAGATTCATACTTACAAAATTATTAAAATATCTTGGGTTCATGCAGTCTGGAGTTAAAAAAAAGTTAAAGCTATTTTGAACAGTATTTTCCATCCTGTACTATTCTAACTTTTTCTGATGTGGTGTCGTAGAAACTGTAATTCCAGTGTGATGTTAATTTTCTTTATCTCCTGATAGCTGTTTTTTTTTCTCATTCAATCTTTAGAAAGTGTTATTTAATGCTTTAATAACCTCTTTATTAAATGCAAACATCAGTTGCTCCAGGTTGTCATCACAGAAAAGGTGGCTCATTAACAATGCAACAACTATGCAGACCAGATTGAAACATTTCTACACCAGCCAGTATAAACTCATCTCCTCATTCTCTTTGAAATAATCGCACCCCGAGCTTCTGGCAGGATTCATTACTGCTTGTCCTTCGAATTTCCATCATGTGTTTGCAAGAGAAGAAGAAAGGAAAAGAAATGGAGGGATGGAGGGAGGAGTGAGAGGGGTTTCAGAGCTGTAATCTGGTTTAGAAGTCACGCCTGGTCCATACACTCCCACTAAATTTCCTGTTGTAAATGGGGGCTAATGGGGGAAAGGTCTGTGTAATTCTCCCTCCATTAGCTGCTCCGCCTGGCCTAATTGCCCAGCCGAGCCTGAACAATTTTGTTAGACGTTGCCCGGGTAATTATGGCTGCTTTGGCTAAAAATAACAGCGGACTAGAATCCAGAGTCAGGCAGTGGTTTTCTTTTCTCTTTGTCTTCAAATTCAACCATCTCCCTCCTCCTCCTCTTCCATCATCCACCAGCAAGCAGCTTCAAGCCTCTGGGACGAACTGAGCTGTAAGTAACGCAAATATGGAGGCCAGGCTGTGACGGAGGCGATTGGCTGGGTTGAGGGAATCAAACCAGTTTGGTCCTCCACAGACACATCTCTGCTTCTGGTGACAAGCTAAAGGACAATGATGATGAGGGATGATAGTCCTACTGTGGCTGCCACCAAGCGGCAGATTTTCTCCTCAAAAAGTGAAGGAACGAGGTGGTGATTGATGACTTATATTGAGGAATGTGCTGCATGAATGAGCTGAAAGAGGTCAGAAGAATCTGTAGCCCCAAAACATGAAATAATCTGTTTCATTACTTTAGCTGATGGATCTGATCTCAGGCTGTCTCATGCAGAATTTTGTTGCTACGTTTTGTTGCTCTTTCCTTCAAGAGTTGTTCCCACCTTAATCATCTCAACTTTACGAATAACATTAACATACCACAGAAAAGTGATCTCCTTAAAAAATTATTTTCAATTAATAAACAAATACAATGAGTAACACACATAAACCGCTGCAAACATTTTTTTTTTAAAGAGGCTTGATTTACTTTACTTATTTTATTTTGCTATTTACAGTATTTCATTCCATTTAATTTGATGTTTCATTTTCTTAACAGCAGTCTTTTTTCTTCTTTGCATCCATGAGTCACATTTTTATACTTTTCTAATGCTGTCCTTTATTTCACTGACAACCTAACCTCTTATGAATATGACAGCAGGAACTTTAAAACAACAGTGATACAAGGTGTTGAAACTATGTGCGGGTAACACAAAAATTCTCTCATGCAAATAAAAGAAGAAGCATGAAACCCTAAAAATCTCACTGGTGGAGAGGATGGTGACTACATGGAATACATGAAAAACATTTTCCAAGCTTTTAGAGTTGTTGTTGCCTTTTCTTTTTTCATGCATTTTTTGGTTTAGCCAAAAATAAAATTAAGTGAGGGAGAAAACATACTGTTGTGGCAGCAGAACGTCACATCTTCTCTCTGACTGAATAAATGTTTTAAAAAAAATGTAATGAAATTTTTTCTAACGTCACCACCACTAGAATAATCTGCATGTAGAATCCATGATGATTACATCCCACCAGACAGAGCGATGCTACCTAACAGATTATTAACTACACTCTCGCTTCTCAAATCTAAACCAATTAACAAGGAAATATACAATTGTCACGCCCTCACCTGGTCTGCCTAAACCTTCCTCCCCTGATCACACCCCCTCTCCTGGTCTGCCCATGCCCAAGCCTTTCCTGCTTTTCCTCAGTGATCACTCCCCTTATTGCTCACACCTGTCTCAGATCAGCCACACCTGTCTCCCTTTCACCCGTTAGCCCTTATATACCCCAGCACCACAGTCACTCCCGGTCGGACATAATCCTACGCACATTCTGAACTCTTCCCTTCTCCTTTCCTGGTTCCCGTCCCTCTAGCCGACCCCTGCGGCGTCAGTAAGACCATTTTCGTGTGTTCTTTGTGATTAACAAAGTATGGTTATTCTGCCCTTTGTCTTCGAGGAGTCCTTGCGTTACAACAATAAAGCACCTTCTCACTTTATCAGGTCCACCTGTTAAGTTGCTTGAAAACACAACCATCTCATCTGCCAATCAAATAGCAGCAACTCAATGCATTTTGCTGAAGTACAAACTGAGCATCAGAAAGAGGAAAAGAGGGGATTTAAGTGACTTTCAAATGTAGCATGGATGATGGTTTGAGTATTTCAGAAACTGCTGATCTAACTGGATTTTCATACAGAACCTTCTCTAGGGTTTACAGAGAATGGTCTGAAGAAGAGAAAATATCCAGTGAGCAGCAGTTGTCTGGACCAAAATGTCTTGTTATCAGAGGATAATGGACAGGGATACACCAGCTGAAGACATGAAGACCATTTAAACTGGTTTGAGAACTCAGCTCAGTTATGATAGCGGCCTTCATACCACCATGAGCTGATGGACTGAGGAGGCTTCCTAAGCCTTACAGGACTGCTTTGAGTGCACAGACTTTGGAGCGTATAGAGATGCTGATTTGGAGGAATACATGCCCTGTGTGCTGTCACATGTTCACTTGACACTGATGCTGTCCTACCCACAAAGACAATCAAGGTTTTCCTCAGTCAGAAATGATGGGTGGACAGCACAGTGTGGTCCCTGCTAAAAGTCCGGGATGTAGCCTACAAAGCAAGAGACCAATTGGCTTATAGCAGGGATGGCTAAGAACTGAAAAAGGGCATCCAACTGGCAAAACTCAGGTACAAGCAGCACATTGAGGAATACTTCAATGACAACAATACACATAATATGTGGAAAGGCGTCAAGACTGAAGAGTAGCAGCAGAAGTACTGTTCCCTCCAAGAGAGCCGCAGCATCAGCCTCTTACCCTGCAGCTCAACCAAGTGACCTCCACCCTCAGGAGGATCAAAATCAACAAGATAAGGTATCAGGTTGGACACTAACATTGTGTGCAGACCAACTAGCACAAGTTTTTCTGGAGATCTTCAACTTGTTCCTGCAGCTTTCAATGTGTCCTGTCTGCCTGAAGTCCTCTATCATTGTGCCTGTGCCCAAAAAAAGAAACAACCATTACCTGCCTCAACCGCCCGGTTGCTCTCACCCCAGTCATCATAAGTTTGTTTTGAACAGGGAAATCTAGTCTATTCCAATGCTTACATTTGAAAGACAACACTTAGTTTAAGAAGGATTTCATTGTTTCTGTACAGCTGGACAGCTGTGGCTAGCTTTTATGCTCCATTAAGCTAGCTTATTGTAGCTCTTTGTCTTTAATTTTTCAAATGTAAACTGAAATGAAAACCCTTAGATTTTAAAAATATTTGGCTTTTCATGGAAGTTCTTATTAAATGTGTTCAGTTAACTTGATATTAGTAAAGCATGAATATAATAAGCATGTGCTATGCTAGCAGCCATTCAGCATTTGCTATTTGTTCATGTTCAAACAATTCCAATGCTTACATTTGAAATAAAACACTTAATTTAAGAAGGATTTCATTGTTTCCATGTAGTGCCATTTCATGTGAGTTAATGGATTGAAGTTGTTTGGTTTTTCTGACATTAGTACATAAAATGTGTTGGAAGATAATATATAAAACAAGCATATATCATGCCAGCAGCTGTACAGCTGTGGCTAGCTTTTATGCTCTATTAAGGCCCAAGACTCAAACTCTGCTGTTCCCTTTTTTTCTCTGTTCTTCCACTTATCATCCGCCATAACTTTTACGACCCAAGGAAGAACTCCCTCCCTTTTTCCCAACAGATGGCCAAATTGTTTATTTATTTCACTGATTCGTATGCAGACCTAAAAATCCTGACTTCATTATCTTCAAAGAAGACGTGGAAAAACATTCTACGTTGATTAAACCCAGAACTAAGTGTCAGCCTGTACCTGTGGATACCTAAGACTTAGCCATCTTCCCCCTTTTAAATGTTCCTTCTCCTGGATGATTCACACAAGTAAATCACCTGAGCCGGACGTTTTAAGAAGCACAAAGTGTAATTTGAACGGAGTTTCTGGAACGTACCATTACAAAGTTAAAATTAAATTGTTTTTAACGTGGAGTTACAACTCCTCCTAGTGGCTGTTGTCAAGGTTTGTTGCTGTGGATCCCCAGGAAACGTTCATACTTTAGAGAAAACTTTTGCATGACTAAACTGAGAATGTATTATTGCAAATATGAACTTTCTTTTCAGGTCCCGGATTTTCAAAGTATATTTTGTTTTATCAGTGAAATTATATAAATGTGTGTTTATATTTCATGAATAAGTAAAGTCGTATGACAATTTAAGGTTGTGTTTCACTTTCAAATAGGTTATTCATCGGTTTTTATAAAATGTTTTTTATAATGCATTTTCTGGTGGATTGGTATATGGGAAAAATAAGTTTGAAAACTTACATAGACAGCTTGATTAACACCTACAGTCTTTGTATGTAAATGAATCTCAACCACGCCAATATTCTATGTGATTGGTCTAACCATGTAAAGCCCCACCTTAGCCAGTAATTATTATCAGAAACTTAGAAATTCCGAGCCCCAGTTATGTTAAGTTCCAGTTATGTTATGTTTCAGTTAAGTTAGATTCAAGTCGAGAAAAAGACAGAAAAGAAGGAACAAAACAGATCTGTAAGAAGAAAGCCATGGATTAACATTAGAATGTCTGAACGTAGGTTTTGTCTTTTGTCCTAGTTATTTGTTATGTTTTTATATTTTTGCTCAAAGCAACCCAAAACCGCTGCTACGCAACCAAGATAGAAACTTTTTGTACACAGCGCGAGATATATTCAAAACTTGCTGAATTTTTAATTACTTTTTCTGTTGGGGAAGCCAGTCCAAAGTTCTAGTGTTAAGAGCCAATTTCCGATGGGATTATTTTGATGAATAATGCCCGTTTGAGGACATCTTCAATAAAAAGGCTCTGATTGCGGTTTCCGAAGGCTTTGGAAACCACTGCAGCCACACCAGCCATCCATCTCTCCGAGCCAGTGAAGTGTTGGAATTAACCAGGTTCGCCTTGGAAGCAGAACCAGACCGGTTCCGGATGGGCTGTCTCCTGCTGAGCATTGACTCGGACTTCAGGGAGGATCCCACCTTGGCTTCTTGCCTTGCTCCGCTAATAGGCCCTACCATCTGCTCCAAGTAAGACCGCACCAAACCTCCAACTGGGTCTAGCTGGTGTCTCTTTTTTTAACTCTAAATTAAGTCCTTCTTTCATCCAAAATTTCAAATTAGTTTATTGCTTTGATTTAAATTGGTTATTCCCAAATTTCCCTACCAAATTCCTTCCTGTTTTCCCCATAATGTTCTAATCAAAATTAATTAAATTCTGTTCATTAGTTTATTTAATTTTCCCATATTTCAAACTTCATAAAGTCCAGATATTATTTTCTTTATAATATTTGCTTTGGTTTAATTTCATTCATTTTTTTTATTTTATTTTCCATGACTCGCCTTTATTTCTGCTCTCTTTTAAGCTGATTCACCCTCCCGACAAAACCGAAGGCCGGCAGAGCCTCTAAATTGATCATTTTCATAATTTCTGACATTTTTTGCTGTTTGCTGTTACTTGATTGTTGGTGGTTAATAAATTGCTTGCAGTATTGTAATTCGGTTTTGTTTTTGTGATTATTATGAATGGAATCAGGGTCCCTTCAGACGTGAAGAGTGGTGCCCCCTCTACGAAGCAAACTTAAATGAAGTTTGTTTCGTAGAGGGTGCACCACTCTTCTAAGCAAACCTAAATGAAGTAAAATTATCCTGTTTCATGAATTGTAATATTAACTTATAACATTAAGATTTTACTCTAATATTGAGGCATTACGCTACATCACCACAAAAACACTCAGGCTATGTCCACACAGCACCAAAGCCGGTGCAGGTGTGAAAACAGTGGCAAAAACTAGTAGAAAGGCTTCAACATCCACACGATACTGCTGTAGTACATACTACAAGGCTGTGGGGGGGGTGCTATGAAGAGTAACACTCCAGAGCTAGAACATGACGTAGCGTATGTGCAGATAATGTTATATCTGCTTGCTCCCGCTGTTGATGGTACAGTAATGTAAGACTGTGTTGTAAAAGCAGTGCGTTTTGAACTGTCAGGAGCAGCATCACAACACAGTTGGTCAAAGATTATTGTTGTGTTTGACGCGTGTTTATCACACTGACGTCATTTTCTCCAGTGGTGCAGTTACGCTGTCCTCACAATACCACAGATAGTAGAGGTTTTATCCACCCTGTAAATATTACTGCTCTGAATTCTTTTGCATTTTCTGTACATGTAAAGGTATTCTTATACCTTTTATACATTTTATATCTTTATTTTTCACTGTTGGATTATGTAGCAGGGATGCTCACAACTCATTTTTACACACCTGTTCCTCAGGACAGTTGGCCAGTAACCAGACACTCTTGTGCAAACATCTCAAGTCTAATTAAGAAGGCCAGAGCCAGCTATGTTTTCCATTTGAATAAAGGTGCACAGTCTCACGGAGCACACCCTATACTCCCGAAACACTCATCAATAGCAAAGTTTCTAAGAGCACATTCATATGAGGATAGCCTAAGGGACTAATTTTTTTTTTGGCTAAGAATTTTGAAAAATATTGTACTTTTGTTTAGTTTGCTTTCACACTGCACTTAATTCAAGCCGACCAAATTGTCAGTCGGTTACAACAACTGCTTAGGAGGCCATTTTCCCTGAAAAAACCTCTGACAAACAAGAGTAAATAAGGAAATCTGGCTCATTGATCAACCAGGACTGAAAACGTCAAGTTAACGCAACTGTTCTGATTTTACTTAGGTGTTCCAACCTAATACAGGTTTTACAGGAATCTGTATGTGCAGCAGGAGAGGCACCAAGCTATCCAGCATGTTGCGCCAAGCATCCTATGTTACTTCCTTTCTTTGGTTCACTGTTGCTGCTTTCACACTGTAAGTCAGGAATGTCCAAATTCTGTCCTCCTTGGGTTTCATGCTGCAGCACCTGAATCAGGTTGATGGCTCAACATGCTTGGGCAGAACTTGACAACAAGCTGTTGAGGACAGCCATTAACTGAAAAAATTGTTTTGGATCATGGAGACATCTAAAACCTGCAGGACTGTGGCCCTTGAGGTATGGAGCTTGACACCCTGCTGTAGGCAAACCACACCGGAGTTTACTAGCCAAGTGAACCGAGACCACTGGTTTTCAAGAGGACAAGAGTTTGCTACTTTGGTCAGCACCAGAGTGTGTGAATACCACTACATAGTACGGACTGCACTATCTGTGGAAGTGGACCAAACAGTTCCAGTCTGAATGTGCTCTGTCTTTGCACTGACTGAAGTTATCAGAAAGATGTCATGCAACTTCTGCATGTGAATTTGAGACATAGAAAGCTTAATTTTGCATTGGGGTGAAGTAAAATATCACCGCAGGCGGTGCTGTCGTAATTTAACATGAAGATCAGGGAGCTGGAGAATGATCAGAAACTTTAATTCACTCTAAGTTGTTGCTCAGACAAAAAATGTTAGCATCCCAATGGAGGACTGCTGATGGAGAGCCTGAAATAACTCACAACCCTGGAAAAGCATTCAGTCACAGCCTGTGTTGGTGTTGATGCTGAGGTTTGCATTATTTTCAATAACTCCAGATTGAAGTGTTTTGTATTTTAAGCCTACTGGCTGCACTTCCTCTGCTGATGGGATGTTTAAAGAAAGTGGTGACAGGGAAAGTTTCAGGAAGCAGTTTTCTTTCTGACTCGTCACCATAAGGAAACAGTTCTTTAACATGAAGAGTTGTGTTGTAATCTTGCCTCCATCCTTCTTCCGACCCCCCCTTCTCTTGGAGAGATTTACCTTCAGCTCCGTCAGCCTCAGCCCACGTATTTATCCCCGCAGCCCTTTCTGCTGGCCTGGCACTTGTGTTTATGTAGTGCTGTGATTGTTGATTTATATTTTGACAGCATGCATCTGCGTATTTTGCTGATGTGTGTTTTTTTTTAGATATGTGTGCCTCTGCGTGTATGTGTGTGTGTGTGTGTGTTGCAAACAGAGGCTATTGACTTGTTGTAAAGCTGCGGTCCTTGAGAGTATTTATGAGCAGGGAAGTGGAGTAGCTCGGTGGCATTTTCCTGTCGTTGGAGCAGAACGACTCTCTCGACTCTCCCTCTCCGCTCTGACAGCCTCTGCTGAGCAAAGAGACGCCGTTCCTGGAGTTCACATGTAGTCAGGGCCGGACTGGGAAACTTTTTCAGGCCAAGAGTCATTCATGCATCAGGCCACCCTGGTCTTGACCACACACGC
>JBAFTA010000008.1:5809932-5822340 GCA_036919975.1 Melanotaenia parkinsoni | reverse complement strand
TTGGGGTTTTGTGGGCACATTTGCCTTGGGGAGTGGCCTCCTCTTGGTTGGGAAGAGAAAGAAAAGGAAAAAAAAAAAAAAAAAAAAAAGAGACGCAGGCCAGCAGGCCAGTCCTAGACCAGCGCTCTGGGAATACTCCCGGTTCTCCCTATGGCCAGTCCGGGCCTGTATGTAGTCTTTCCCATCTTTGACCATCTATAGACATCTAGGAAGTCCATATGAAAACTTAGTGATCAAAGATAATCTTTTGAAGTTTGAGGGATGTAATTTTACAAATAACACTAACAAATAAAGGACAACCACCAAAAAAGCAGGTTGGAGTCAAGAATAAACAAAACTAGAGGCTAATAATTACAAATTACAATAATTTTATTAAGTACATTGTTTGATATAAAAATATATATAGTCTAAATGAGTATGCAACCAGATTTGCTCAACTGAACTGATAGGACAATCAGATATAAACTGGCACTGCAGGCTGTAGCAAAATCTCACAGGACCCACAACATAAAGCCAGAAGTTTGTGCAACAAAATCTAAATCACATCCCTAACTAAACTTTTCTAATCACATTATATAAAAAGGAACCAACTTAGCTAGGCTGAATAAAGCGTAAGGTTTTTGGACTACTAGTAAAACATGGATAAATTTGTGAACTTATTAACGGGCAGAGTGAAAGTAAAAATGTGGTTTTGCGTTTTCTATGAAGAAATGCCGCTTTTTAATTTGGTTGCAGACAGACTTCTGTCAACAGTTTATGGGAAGGTCAGCACATTTTTAAATGTACTCTAGATATTGAAACTCCACTTACACATTCTTTATAGCAGTGCTGCCATGTTTCTATTTAGAGAAAAGACTTTCTCCTGCAACCCTTCCATATAAGACACACTAGTTCAGTATTTTTCAAACTGTACTATCATGAATTTTAATATTTAACATGCTAACTGAGCATCTGAGAGTCTGTGTTGCAGTTCTTGGATCTGACCTTGGGACGAACTTGCTGGAACATCCCTTCCTTAGAAGATTAGCAGTCTTAAATAAATTCCACTTGTGAATAATCGCACTCTCTTTAGAATGATGAAGTCCAATTAAGTTGGAAATAGACTTTTATGTTAACTGTGTTACATATGTTAAAAGTATCCTAACAATATCTTACCACTATTAACAGTTTCTATTAACAAAGATTAAGGTGGAAGATGTTTGTTTTACCATGTTTACTTTGTTTATTCTTTGTCTGACAAAAAGAAACTGTTAATCTGTACATTAAGAATAGAAGACAAAATTAATCTTTTTGAGCTAATGACCCTATGACCTTTCCAAGATTGATGAGTAGTAACAGTTGCTTCTCTAAGATCCTTGCTGATGTCTTTTTTATTTTTAATTAATAATGAAACTTGTTTCAGTTGTTCATCTGGGGTTGGATTTATCTCATTTTTTGTGAGAAGCAGAATCTATGGTTTTCATGGAACATTGGGCCAGGACTTATTGCTGACCTTTTTTGGGTTGTTTTCTCGTTGGGAAAACCCACGCACTTTACAAAAACCCCAAACATATACAGAAAAAGCCACAAGTAGATTTAAGTAAGTATCAGCTCCCCATTAGCATTATTAGTTACATAAACTAAAAACTGTTCTTTGATTTACAGCCTCGCACTCAGTTCTGATGATGCAGAACCTCTGTGCCTTTTATGGTGCTGAACAGAGCCACAATGCTGCGTACTAATGGCAGATCCAGACATAACCTGCAACAGATGCACAGCTTAATTCCCTGTGCACTCTCTAATGGAGACAAATGAACAAGTCGGGAAGCAACAGAAGGTGTCACACATCTATATTCATCTAAATTTTCTCAAACGTTTGTATTTATAGTGTTTGTCTATTCATGTTGAACAGAACCTGCTCTCAGAGGGTCTAAACAAACCTTTCTCTACACTTCCATTTGTTTACTGTACACCCCCAACTTGTTTTGTATAAGATGGCATAAATATGTCATGTGATAATCACATGCTCCTATATTCTGCTCTCAAGGCTTAAAGAAATTTTCTGCTGCATACTTAGTAAAACAATTTATTCTCAAACGATCAACATAAATATTCTGTTGTAACAACATCTGGCCTCATAACTGAAATCTGGCTGCAAATCGGACACAAAAATCAGAATGGAAGGAGGTCTGAAGTCATGTTTTCCACACAAATATTGGATCCATTACCTCACAGAAATATATAAAAGTATATAATGTGTTGGATAAAGACTGGATTCTGGTGCAATGCTGCAAACTTCTACTCATCTGCTTCAGTATTAAGAAGTTGTGCTCATTTGTGCATCAGTCAGAATATAAGCCTGTTAGATGATTGAGATGACTCCGCTTGCTGCTTCTGTGGGGGCTGATTCATTCAGAGTAGAATTCTTTTCTATTCATCACATCCGCTGGCTAAAAGCATTTATATTTCTTAACCAAAATGTCTTCAATCAGGAATGAAGCCAGTGTCATCTGAGGGAAAGTTTTCTATTTATTCCTCTAAATATTCAAATCAAAGTCAGAAGGTCAAATGACAATTTAATGAGCTACAGTATTTATGATTTATAACTAGTGAAGCACAGTATCAGGCTAAGTCATGTTGAAAATAAACACCTCTACCAACAAACTGCTAACAAACCCTGTAGAAAATTTTTCATCACAGGGACATCCATAAAACCTCACTCCCTTACGTAAGAGAAACAACAATAAAAAGAAATGTTCAAATTAAATGGTAGCTTAATTACAGCTTCAATGCACGGATTTGCAAAAAGGCAGAGAATATGTTTGCTTTTCTTAAGAAGGAAAATGTTGATTGTGATTATGTTTATGACTGCTTTACATATTTAGCATGTTTATACTTTTGTTTAGACACCGCAAATTCAGCAACTTTATCTAGTCTGAGTTCTCTAATGTGTCTAAATCCTGTGATAACAAATGCAATGTAGCTTAAAAAAAAACTTTTCTGGGCTTTTTTTACCACTCAAAGCGCTATTACACTATAAATCACATTCACTAATTCATACAGCATTTCTTTTTAATTTCTTTTTAATTGTCTAGTGCTTTCTACCTATAACAATCATTCATACACCCATGATACACTGGAGGCAAAACAGGGTTCAGTATCTTGCCCAAGGATGCTTCAACATGCAGACTGGGGAACCAGGATCAAACCACTGACCTTCTAGTTGGCAGACAGCTGCTTTTCCTCCTGAGCTACAGCAGCCCAGTAGATCAGGAATTTCTGAGACACCAGCAACCATGTCATGTTCAAAGTCACCTAAATCCCCCATCTTCCTCATTCTGATGCTCAGCTTGAACTTCAGCAAGTTGTCTTGACCATGTCTACATTCACTCATTCATTCATTCACTTCCTGTACCGCGTCATCCAGTTAAGGGTCACAGGGAAGCTGGAGCCTATCACAGCGATTAACAGACACGAGGCAGGGTACACCCGGCACAGGTCGCCAGTCCATTGCAGGGCCATGTCTACATGACTAAATGTATTGAGTTGCTGCTGACTAGATATTTGTGGAACCAAACATTTAAACTGGTATAAAAAGGAAAGTGGATGATAAGTGTACTTTGAAGAACATATAATTCTACAGCCATTATATAAAAAAAAAAAATGTCCATTGTCCTGGTTTCTGAATATCCATCAGACCTTGTTACCTGGCTGCAGGGATCTATCCTCAGTCAGTACTAGAGATGGATCTCTTTTTAAAACCTGTGTTTTAAATAGTTTCAATCAACTTGTCTTCAAGACTTAACAAACCCTACGGCACTAATTTGTCTAAATTTGCCTTTGCATTAAGATTTCTGTTATGTGGAACTAATGTTCATTCATTACATTGATTAGCACAGATTAAACCACAGATATGTGATGTGAAAAATACTCATAATGCAAAGTTCTGGAAAAATAAATGGATCTTTCTTTGACACAACTGACATCAGTCATCAGTCATGTTTTGGATCCATGAAGTCATTTTCAGCATCAAACAGCTAAATAAACACTGTATGTTCAGATAGAAATGTTTATTTTTATTCATATTAATTTAAATCTTTAAAATATCAGTTATTCGGAGCATCATTCAGACCACAGCTCAGTCCTTCCTGGAGCTCTGGTGTTTCTCTCACATTGATCACTGAGCAGAAGCTGGATGGCTAATTACTGCAGCTCATTTTTAATGACACCATCTGAACTTTTGCCTTTGAATGCTAAATGAAAATTGGCTCTCTGCACACAAACAACAATAAAAGATATTTAACAATTATTATCTGGCAGCAACAAAGGCAGATGACATTTCAGAGTGTGGCCTCGCTGCTAATTGAGCGCCGTCGTACCTGAAGATTTATGAAGAAGTGGAACAGCAGGCTGTCCTCGGCTCCTCAAGGACGCTTTGTTACTGTTTGGAAGAAGAAAGAAGATAGCATTTGGATTTGCATGCTCTCAAACAAGATTTTGTTTTAATCAGTAGGATGCGGGGATGAGCAAAATCACTTTTAGGAAATGATAGTCAACTCAAATCATGGACTGGTATCCAAAAAAAGAATAAAGATGCTGCGAGACGAACAAAGACCTCTGTTCAATAACCACAACGAGAAATTTGATTCTGAAACAGTTAATGTGGATAAACGGGTTCGGATTGGAAGATGGAGCATCCTGATGAATATGAGTAAACATTAAAGCACAATGCAACTGCTGGAGGAGAACTGTTTGAGATACCAAAGGTGGACTCCATCTTGGAATCAGATTTCTGTCGAATGTTCGACAGACGAGTCACATCCAGAATCATGTAAACAACAATTACTCAGTTTATTACTGAAACTTCTACCATCTCAGCAACTTTTCAGAGGTTTGTAGGCAGATAAGTCCCAGAGCTGCTTGTGGCTCTGGTTCATGAATACCAGAAATACCAGAATTCTAACCAACATGTTTTATGCAAAAAGTAATATTATCATTCATTTATTGTTCATATTGGAGCCATCATCATGAGGTCATCATCAGCCAATCACCTCAGATAAAATCACACTTGTAGTAATGTAAGCTAAGCGGGAGATGTGGTAGCATGACATTATATTCATCCTACACGTTTTTTAATGATTTGGTTTGGTCTTGTCAGGATCATTCTGTCAAAAAAAAAAATATATATTCAGGATGGGACATTGTGTATCAGCTATAAAGTGTATAACGTAGCTAAAAGGCCATTTTCTAAGATCAAACATGAACCGAAATCCTTGACTGGGATGATCCAGCTGTTCCTGACTCCCAGAGATGGTTGTCTTTGGTAAACATTCTCTAATCCAGCTTTAAATGTTTCCACCATCAAATCTCTTCTTTTATTGGATTGACATTTAAAGACAAACATAACACACGAATAACAGTAAATCAAGGAAGTGAAGACGCCTCAGCAGTCACGGCACTTAAACCAAACTTCCACGGATTCAGCTGGGAATCATAATGTTCCAGTGAATTACAGAAATGTCCTTTCCCAGGTTTTATGGCCTTCCAGTTTAACGGCTGCTGCATCCCCACAGGAACTGTTTGGAAAAATGAAACTTCGTTGCTGCTGCTGGAGGGTTCATAGAAGACACAACATGAGGAATTCTCCTCTTACAGTTTAATGTCCTGCTCTTCTGCCAGATGAATGCATCAAGACTCCACAGTCAAATTTAGAAACAAATAAATGTGGAATATTTTGGCAGGAAATGCCTCCAGTTCCAGCTTAACGTGTGATGCCTGCAGACAAAAATGTAAAAACTAAGTTGTCTTTTAGACCTCAAGGATGTCGAGGAATCACACATTAACTACTTAATATGTGTTTTTCAAACAACCAAAACTACATTTTGCTGTATAATATTTAATCATTTTCTAACAACATGCCTTATTTTGTGTATTTATTACTGCTCTTTGCAACTTTGAACTTCTTAATCTTTATTTTTTTCCACTGTGATTTTGGCAGTTTTCCTATGAGAAAGTTCATTGCCAAGTGGAGTAAATAAAATTTTGTGTAAACTGCCAGCCAGAATCGGATTGATTTTTTTCTACTTAATGCAACACTTAGCATTTATATTATCTTCAGCTGAACTATCAGGAGATGAAAAGTGCATTTTTTCCACTTAAACACAGTTTTTATGATATGCATATGTATGTGTGGAACCAGATCAGTGTGTTTCATTAGAAGCCACTGAGGTTCATCAACTCTTGGAGTGTTTTATTGATCCGTTTATCAGTCTTATCAGACCGTGGGGAGTTCACATTAATAATCAGCTCAGCAGCTCTATTATTGACTTCATGAGCGGGACCTCTGCTGCCTTATTGGCTGCTTGTTACCTTTTGCTCCTCTTTTTGCTGCGTCACATTGAAGCAGCAGTTTGCCTTCATCACGCTGCGCATTGATCTGTGGGACAAAGACAGAGCTGCACTCTAATAGGTGATGACCGGCAGCGTGTCAGCTTGTCCATCCTCCTTCACCTTTTACACCATCATCATCATCCACTCCTTTTTTCTGATACCGAGAGAGGGATGTGTTGGATGAAGGGGAAGGAGAAGAAGGGTGACAGTGGAAGAGGAAAGGAGGGAAGCATGCATTTAGGTTGTTTTCATTTTGACAGGATGCATAATTGAGTAAAGTTGAAGCAATAGAAAGGAAGGTGGAAGAAGATGAGCTATAAAAAAAAATATTCATGAAGAAAATGGGCTGTAGGGAGACAGATACAGATCCAGTGTTTACATGGAAGCCCTTCTTTGATATCTTTAACATTAAAAACAATAATGATGGCTAAATTTCACTATCGACAAGTAATTAATGGACCTATAGATACAACTGTCATAGATATGGCTTTACTAATAGACCTGATCACATTACAAGGAGGCATAATTTAATATCAGGACTCTCGGACGATAAATGACTGACAGAAAAATTACTTAAAGAGGTCACAATATTTTGGTAAATATGATAAATACTAACATAAAATGGATTATTTCTAAATCCAAAACTTTGCAGTTTGAAAGGTAATTAAAGTACCAGAATTAATCACAAGGTTAATAATGAAGGTTAGCAAAATTTACAAAGCAAATAAAATGCAAACAAAATGGGCAGTGCAAGGGGCAACAATAATTCCCTTCAAGGTATTTTAATAACCTGACTAATTAAACAAATAAAAACAAAGAAATTTGGGGACTTACTATAGATGGCAAAATATTAATAACAGTGCCAATATGGGAAACAAATTTAACTCTTATTTTTTACTATGAGTCTACAATCAAGTAACTAAAGACTTTGTGGCTACTGAGCATTTAAACTGTTTGGGTTTTTCAGCCTCTGCAGATTGTTTCCATATCAAAACTGTTGATGAGACAAAAATGGCAGAAATTATTGCAAAATAGTCAAATACAAAATCAAATGATACCTAAAACATTAATAGCTGCTTTTATAAAAACAATTTCAGCAGTGTCCTGAACATTTCCCTCTGCCTAAATAGCAGGAAGTCAGGACTCAATGTGGAGTTACCGGCTGTATCGATTCTGCCTGTAATATTGAGAAAGCTGTAACTGTACAATTGGATGGCCATTTGGAAGCCTATCAGCTCCTCCACCCACAGCAGTTTGGTTTTAGATCTGAATATTCGACTGAAATAGCAAACTGCTGTTTTATTGAGAATATGAAAAAAATCCCTGGATAGGGGTCAGGTGGAAGGTGCAGTAATTTTTTGATCTTAAAAGGCTTTTAAAACAGTCAGTCATTGGCTGTTTTTATCTAAAATGTGATCCTTTAACATCTCTCCTGAGGCAGTGGACTGGTTGGCATTATATTGTCAAGACAGAAAACAGTGTGTTAAAGTGGCCCAGAAGAAGTCTTCATTTTTAAACATCCAAATGGGCATTCCACAGGGCTCCATAATGGGACTCTTGCTTTTTAGTCTTTTTTAAATGACTTGCCCCTAATCTGGCCAGGTTGCCAACTTTACGTGGATGATGCAGTCTTTTATGCACTCACCAAATCTCCGGAGCCAGCAGTCCAGTCCTCCTGTATGGAAGAGGTAAGTGGCTCATTCAAAATCAGTTGGTGTTAAAACTAAGAGTTTGCAGGTTTACACTTGCAAAATAAAAATATACAATCTGTAACAGAATTTACTAATCTTGGGTTGGTCCTTGTCCTCCAGCTAAAATTTGATAAACACATTAAAAAGTCTAAAAAACAAAAAAACAATTCAAAGCAATTTAAATTGTTTTAAACTAATCAGGCACTATATTCCAGACCAGATCACCCTCCTATCACATATATCATACTGCATGGCAGCATGGGACCAGGACACTCCCTCAGCCACAAAGTGCATTGGGTCATTGAACAATCAAGCAGTAAAACTTATGGACAAAAAGTCAATCCGCTACCACCACTACAAAATTCTTGAGAAGTATAATTTGCTAAGCATTGCAGGTATTAGTGACTTGTGCTCAACGTAATATCCATCAATCTATCCATTTTATGCTGCTTATCCAGAATCGGGTTGCAGGGGTAGCTGCCTAAGCAGGGAAACCAAGACTTCTTACTCCCTGGCCACATTCATCAGCTCATCCGGGGGGATCCCAAGGCATTCCCTGGACAGGTGAGAGATGTAGTCCGTTCAGCGTGTCCAAGGTTTTCCCAGGGGCCTCCTTCCAATGGGACGTGCCCAGAACACTTCACCAGGGAGGCTTCCAGGAGGCATCCTGAACAAATGCCCGAGACACCTCATCTGGCTCCTCTCAATGTGGAGGAGCAGCGACTCTACTCTGAGCCCCTCCGGAAGCTTCTTACCCTATCCCTAACGGAGAGCCCAGCCACCCTGCAGAGAAAACTAATTTTGGCTGTTTGCATTCATGATCTTGTTCTTTCAGTCACTACCCACAGCTTGTGACCATAGGTCTCAGCGTAATATTTAAATGTATCTATAATTTAGTACCAGAGCCACTTAGTTCATTTTTTCAGAGACAGAACAGCAATAGTCCCCAGAGGTTCCATCATCCAGAACTATGAGCTTCCAAATTGTAGGACTTTGATTGGTCAATTTGCCTATTTCTACAAAAGTGCAGAGCTGTGGAATTAATTACCAACTAAAGTCAACCAAAGTGACTGTGTACAAATGCTACGTCAATAATTCAAATAAATGAATAATTTTATCATCCATTGAACTTAGATGTTCACAGTTTCAGCCTGGATCTCATTGTTGAGGCACAAATTGCCTCCCAAAGTTCCTGTTTAGCAGTCATTAGGGTGATGTCTTGTTTTTTGTAACTGTAACTGTAAAAAGCCTTACCTGCTCTAGACTGTTTTAGATGCACCTTAGCCTTCAGCTGGGATCTTGTCAGATAGCTCAATTGGCTTCTGTCTCCCATGTGGGAGACCTGAGTTCGAATCCCACAGCAGACAAATATTGACACCTTCCATTTCCTTTGGAAAAACCCTCAACACTACAGCCTAACCACCTTCAAATGCTTTGGAGAAAAGTGTCTGATAAATGACTGTAGAATTAGACGCTCTATGGCTCTCATCCTCAACTACTCTTCCTGTGTTGCCATGATCAGAGACTCTGTGCCCTTTCAGACCAGCTATGTATAGTATACTAGTAATAGCATACTTGGGCCTTCTGAAATTACACCATTGGGGTCTGCCATGGCTTAGCATGGGCGAAGGTTGGCTTGCACAGAGGGAATGTGGGGTTGCCTCAGACAATGATCAAAAGTTAACGTCTATTAATTGTATTTTTCATCAGTTTCATGTTGTCATTTGGTTCCTTATCCTAGTTGTGGATGTTATTCATTCTTATATGCACTCCATCTCCCAGAGATCTCCCTTTTTTCCTTCAGTTTGTTTACCTGAATGTCTGTTTCTCCATTAACTTGTATGAACACCTACTTTGACACAGAAGCTCAGCTTGATTCCTCACAATAAGAGAAGAAAAAAAACATGGAAATTAATTCTTGACGATGATGACGGACACTTCATTATAACAATAAAGCCACCCAATAAATACAAAAGGCGCAAACACTGTAAGGGAATATCTGGAAACTTGAGTCTGGGATGTGAATGCAGAGAAACGAGAGCAGACTGAATCCTGCCAGGTCAGATCAGTTTTTATTAAATCTCCATTAGAGAGAGATTAGCTCAGAGATCTGGCTAACATCTCCACTGCTACACCTGAAAGTGGATTACCACTTCCTGCCCCTTCTCCACCTGCCACCTCACATTTATTCTGCTGTTTATTTAAGAAACAAAAGAGCCACATGTGCAGTGAATCAGCGCAGAAAAGCAGCTGTATTCTTTTAGTCTTTTTCCTCCAAGTTTTCTTGGTTTCCCTCTAACATCACCCACATCTTGGCTCTTTTCATTCACACCTTATTGCCTCCTTTCTTTACTGAGCCTTCTTCCTCCTGACGTCCACTTCTTTTGACCTCTTTTTTAGTTTGTTTTCATCTTCTTCTTCAAACCTCCCTGATCCATTTTTCAGAGGCAACTTTCTTGTACTTTACATTCTGTTCTCACTCCACCCACCCTCCACCCAGTTCTCACCTCCTATACCTCCTACCTTTCACACCTCCCAACACTTTGACTGATGCTCATCTTTTTGCCTTCACACTCTTCATCCTCTCCTCCTCCTCTACAGACTGGTTTGAAGCTCCAGAGATGATGTCAGGCCCTCCGAGAGGCCATGCATGAATATTAAAGATGAATATCACGATTCATTCAAACTGGACACTTTTGGCTGTGGGTTGTTGAGTCTGCAACTGCTGGGAATCAGAATGTACAAGAAAAAAAAAAAAAAAGAAGAAGAAAGAAAGAAAAAGCTAAAGCAACCCAAAAGACTGCAGACACATAGACACATTTCCAATCTGTTATCTAAAATCAGCTTTTTAACATCATGAGACAACAACATGAGGACCTTTCTTTTTTTCTGACTACCTCTTGTTTAAAGACCTTTAAAGAGTTTACTCCCCCCAAAGAGCAGGAAAAATTTGATAACGCATACAAAAAAAGTTTATTAACTTTAGGTAGGTGATTTTAGGTAGTTTTATGATATCTTTACATATCTGCTGTTGACGAATGAATTGAAAAGATTAAAAGGACAGGATATATTCCTTGAAATTGACCTTAGAGTAAAATTTTTAGTATCAGCTTTGCACCAACACAAAGAATTTACTGACATTCAGTCTGGCACAGATTTATTTAAACTTTCATTCTTAAAAAAATTACTCCACATGCATCAACCAATAATTTTGTTTGTGAGTTAGTTGAAATTATCTTGATTTAACAAAGTCTTGACATGACAGCATCACCCAGTAGCTGATCTGTCGGCTGCATTCATAATGAGAATCTTCCTTTCCACCAAATACAAGCAAATAAGAGAATTTCATGGACACAAATTAAATTACACATTTTTTTAATTTGTTATTGCATTCTTTTCTTTGACAACATCAATTTTGTGTGTATGTATTTGCCTAGGGTAGCCAAATAGCTAGAACTGGCCCTATCTACTAATGTGTTTTTTAATTAATTTGAATGATTATTAACACAAAAAAGTTCTGTATATTTAGGCAGTCCAGTTCAAAAGTGAAAAACAGTCTGAATCCAGGTCTGATTTGTTGCCCAAAAACTGCTTGAAACCATCAAATGGATGTTTTGTCCATCAGCTTTCATATCAAAAGTACAAAAACCCCTGAAAATGCAGACAAAATTAATGAGAAACTAAAATTTTATCTACATAAAATTGTAGATCTGCATGTAAGATTTTATATTTATTCATATTGATGGTTATTCATCTCATTCAGTCTTTTAAAATAAAAACTTTTAACCGTTTCCATCTGTCCAGCCTTTGTATCAATTCAGCCTAATCAAAAGTAAAAATGGAGCCAAATGAAGGGCAAACAGACCTTTAGAAGTAAAAAATGGGAACAGAGACAAAGGAACCACAGAAAAGCACAAAGACGAAAAGTAATTAAGAAAGGTTATCAGACAGTGGTCCAAACAAGAACAGATCCCGTCTGGTGCTGGCTATGCTGGATGCTGGGTCACACTAGAACTCACTTTACTTTTTACTCAACAAAAATCTACTTCTGATAACATAACCCAACTGAAATATTGTGATTTGATTTTCTTCAGACAGTCTTCTTAATGAAGGGGACATTTGTGTTCTGAATAAAGCAGCAAACTGCACAGAAAATTAGATTTTTCCACAGGAGATGTGCCTGAAAAGCCTCAACTGCACAGCTGAAGATAACATTGAAGTCAGTGAAGATTAGTGAGGCCTTCTGCCAGTGAACAGCACCGCAGGGTTATTGGGGGGGGGGGGGGGGGGGGGGGGGGGGGGGGGGGGGGAGGGGGGGGGGGGGGGGGGGGGGGGGGGGGGGGGGGGG
>JBAFTA010000008.1:5735871-5746687 GCA_036919975.1 Melanotaenia parkinsoni | reverse complement strand
ATCTATCTATCTATCTATCTATCTATCTATCTATCTATCTATCTATCTATCTATCTATCTATCTATCTATCTAAAGGTAGAATAGGAGGCATAATCTTCAGTTATCAGGCCCCTCTGTGGAACCAGCCCCAGTTTCACTTTGGAATGCAGAACCTTCCTAAATGATCCTGCAGCTCTGGATGGAGGATTTAATCAAAGATGAAATCTGTTGCTTTCCTTAGCTAGATAATTACTATATTTTTATGAATAGGTTAATGAATTCAGTTATTATGAATTGGACTAATGTGAATCGGGATTTCGTTTGGGCTGTGTCTGAAAATGTTTCTTGAGATCATTTTTTGTTAATTGCACTATACTAATAAAGCTGAACTTAACTGTCAGAAAACTTAGCCTCAGCCATAGATCATGGGTCCTCCAACAGGATGATTACATCCCAAAACACACCTCTTTAAACACCCAGGAACAGCTTTACTAAAAGATGGGTAGATGGACTGTTTTTATCATAAACAAGCATTTTTTTTCCTAAATTTTTAGTTGTTTAAGTGCCTGATTTGGTCCAAACTTCACATTTAAATGTTTCAGTTTAACTGTTCATGGGAAGTGGTGCAGCATAGTGAGTTCTTGTAGGCTAATTATTCAAAAAGCTAACTGTAAGCATAAAATACTGAGTGTGTAAATAGTGTCAGTGAGTGAAAATTTAGTTAGGACACAGAATAAATATTAAAATGTAGATGTCTGGTGATAAAACATGGCTTGTAACTGAATATAAAATAAAGTTTTGGAAGGGTGTCAGTTTTTTTTTTTTTTTTTTTTTAAATCCTGTGTGATTGATGAAACATCAAGGGGATAAAACTGTCACCGTTATCATTACCAACACATCAGCTTGACTTTGAACACAACACGGTGCAACCTGCCAAGGAGAAATGCTAATTAGGCTAATTATAAAGCATAGATGTTATCCTGTGTGTGTGATGTGAACCACAAATGGATGTGGATGGAGGTGCCACTTTGGCATCCATAATTGCATGTTGCCATTCTGCTGCAGATGAGTGCATTAGATGGAGGATTGTCTGAAGCTACCAGACTGTTTTGCTGCACTGAGGTCTCTTCCATAAAACCCATTAGCTTCAGTGTGGTATTGCACTGAGAGTGCCTGTTAAAATCAGGCAACGTTTTCTCACGTTGACCCTGAATGTAGCCTGTGAGTGTTGAGGGCTTCAGATTATGGCAGTCAGTGAGCAGTAATTACATGACAACCTTTAAATAACCAAAGCCTACAGTTGCCATTTGATAATGTGTCTGTGCTGGTTTGTCTGTGAGAATAAGGCCACAAGCATGTGTGGTCCAGAACACAAGAGAGCAGCAATTTATAACAGCGGCTTGGCAGGAGAGGCTGCAGAGAGTACTTTATCTTTGCTGTTAGGCGGGAGCCATTTTTCTGCAGATTTGGTAAATTATGACTCAGATCCAAGCACATTGCTCACTGTAAAAGTATCTCCTTTAATTGGATAAATGGGTCTATTTTTTACAAAATAAATAAATAAAAGTGCCCCTGTGACCTGGAATTCTATTTTTGTAAAGTTAAGAAACTTATCACAAGGTATATGAATTTTCTGCAAAAGTCTTAAATCATCATTCATTTCTTTGTGTATTGTTGGAAAAACAGGTGATTGTTGATGCATCTTTTTTCTCTTGTGTGGTTACGGGCCTACTTATACTTTCTGATTCCACCACATCGGAGCAAACCATTAAGCTGCATCAAGTCCTAGTGGTCACATATCAGATCATTCTTCCACGTCTTACCATGAGACATTTCTGCTAACTAAAGCCGCCTGTCATCCTACACACACAAATGTTCATACCCGTCCATTACTGCCGCCAAACGGTGTCTGAAAGGGACGTCAGCTCGCTGAATTGAATTCTTAAATGAGCGCTGCCCACTCGTGGAAGAATTGATTTAAGAACCATGCAAATGTAAATGACGAATGGAAGTATGAGGACAGCGACGTATGACAACATTTGAAACAGAAGTTGCTATTTACGTACATAAGGTAGAACAAATGGCCTTAAAACTTGATCATCATGAAGGGTGTGGCAACCCTTAGGTTTAGTATGAGCATTAAGTTTGTCCTTTTGCTTATAGGTGAGTTAAGTGGGTGGCTCATTATCACCAGAGGTATCTGTTCTCGGTGCATCCGGCTTTAAAAGCTGCAGCTTCCTGTTTCTCTCTCTCTCCTCCCTCAGCAGACTGGTTTGTTCACCACTGACTTGCAACAACATCACACCACTGACCGTCCACTGTCACACCCTGCACACACTTATCACAGTTATTTTTTGTGATAAAGTATTTTTTTTATCATGGCATGTCCTTTCCTCACTTTCCACGCGGGTCGTGACAATGGCACCTTCTAGTCTGCGATCAACATTCAGACAACATGTCATCCTTACCCTTGGGGCGGCAGTGGTAGAGTGGGTCGTCAAATGACCGGAATGTTGGCGGTTTAAATCCTGCTTCCCCGGTCATTCTGATGTTGAGTCATTGGACATGACACATCACCCTACTTATCTCCGGCATAGCTGGTGTATGGATGTTTTGGTGTTGTTTGGAGAGCGAGGTTTGGCTGCCACATTTCAAACACAGCAATTATGAATGATGAGTGAATGTGTACAACGTAAAGTCCTTTGAGTGCCTTGAAAAGTGCTATATAAATCTAATCCATTTTTATTATTACCACTGATTGGTGCTGTAATTCCCAGGCCGTGTGACCTGTGGAGGGCTGCTGGGAGAAGGCATAAGTCAGTCTTTGTTGAACCGACAGTCTTAAGTTCTTAAGTGGCTGTTTTCACCTTGTCAGAAAAGCAGCAGTAGCTGCCACTAATGCTCTCCTCCGGCTCTGACATCGGCTGATTGGTGTGTCATTGAGCTCCGAGCTTTATTCGACTGTCCATCAGAGCTGAAAGCTGAAGGGTCCCTGTCTTTCTGGTTAAATCAGCACCCCCCACCACACACACACACCTACAGGGCCTCCAAGCACAAGGTCACCAGACAAGCTGTGTGTGGGCGACCTTGGTTGAATGGGGTATAATATGAATACAATCATGCTGAGTGGTGAAATAATGGTGCCGTAAATTCAATAAACAACCTGGCGGACCTGACATCACCTTCCCTTCATGACATCTTTTTCTGACAGGACAAAGTAATACAGCACTCCCCAGAGAGTCCCTGAAAACAGTCAATTCTCTGTACTAAATGTCAAGGCAGCCATGCATGGAAATATGAAAATGGAAGAGTAGAGGAGGAGGCACTTAACAGAGAGGAGAGGATAGCGGCTCGGTTATCAGCAGGAATCCCTCTCAGTATCTGTCTGAGTGTCTGAACTCTGGAGAAATGAAATACAGTTAGGATGTAGAGGTAGAATGAGCTGCAACAGCGAGACATCAAAATAAGCTGCAATCCATCCAAGACTGGGTTTTAGTTGAGCTGCAGGTCACATACAGTAATCTGTTAATGTTCATGCCACTTTAAAAACATCTCAAAAATCTTTCTGCATGTTCTGAAAACACAGTCTCGTGGTTAAAAGTTTGACAAAAAAGATTTTTTTTTTTTTTTTAACATTTAACTGTCAAGCTAATGTACTTCACTGACAGGTTTCGTTGGTATTTTTCATTTATTTTTATTTTTTTCTTTTTAGATAGAACACAACTTGTCATGCAGTGAGCCAGAAATACAAATGGCAGACATTTTTTCTATCCCTAATGGATGAGTAAGGTAAATTAATAGCCTGAAAACAAAAGTGAGGTTTACCGGGTACTCACTAAGGATGGAGAAATTCACCGATTTGAATCATTTGTCCGAGAAGGATGTTTGCGATGCGACCGCACCGGTAGCTTCAGTGTGCATCGTGTACAGCTGCCGGCTAAATGCGCAATGTATCTTTCTTAGCGGGTCCGCATCGGTAAAACCTATGGTTACATTGATTATTACATAGTTTATCTTCTCTGCACTGGTATTTTTGAGGCGTCTTGAATGCCTCATCACTATCTTTTTGTGTTTTGTTTTTAAAACCGAAGGAGCCAAGAGGTGCAGCTGCAGTAAGTAAACAGAAAACATGGAGGGAAGTGAGGCAACACGTAGATATTCAGCATATGTAAGTATTATAAGTGTTTTGTAAAACATTGTAAAATTACAGAAAGAGAACACTATTAGAAATAAGGGCCTGGGAAAAGGACTGTAAATTTTGCGTGTCCATCATGGCGGAGTTAACGTATTTACATTGGTTTGTCTGTCTGTCAGCAACATAACTCAAAATTTTCAGGAAATGTCAGAAATGAAATAAAGAACAACTGATTAGACTTTGAGTGTGAATTTTTAAAAGGATGCTTCACCATGGGGGGGATAAAGATCATTTTGACATTAGAGCTTCTAGCTTGAAAAAAAAAAAAAATGTCCACAATCATTAATAGAAAAAAAAAAAAAAAACACACACACACACACACACAATGGCTTGGCGGAAATCTGCACTCTGTGGTCCCAATTTTTTTCATTTTTTGATAAGAGGTGAAAAAAAAAATTCCAAATAAATGTATTGTATAAGTAAGGAATTAGGATGAGATTAGAAACAAATGTGATGAAAAAAAAAACATTTAAGTATATGAGGAATGAAAGAATCCTCTGTCCATACTGAATGCCATCTTCTTTTAAGTTATATTTATTGGTTTGCTTTGTAAAACAATCAAGTATCAAATACGTCTTTCACAGGGAAACGGACAAAATAATTGTAATACTCTGGACAGTTGAGGGTTGCAACATTTTTCCTCATGTATTAATGCAGGAAAACTTCTGTTTCCACCACCTAAGATCAAAACATGGAGCTTTATCAAGCTCCTATGGCCTTGGGTTGACCACATTTCTATCTAAGTTTTTACATCTGTCTTTCACATCTGACCTGGAGCCATTTATCCCAGCTTTAGTTCATTGCACCCATGTGTTTTAATTGTGTTTTCCCACAGTTCCCTGTGTTTTAGTTTGCTTCCTACATTTGGTTCATGTGAAGCAAAACTGTGTCTCTGACATTTTCAGGTGGACCAGTGTTCACTTCCTTGAGTGTGTAAAGAACACAGGAGCAAGTTTAATGCTAGGTTGTCGGGGCTGCTAATACTGGGGCTGGGGTCTATCTCTGTCTTATTTGTGTTTCTTCTTTCCAAAGAACTAGCTTAGTAAACGCTAAAGAACTTGGGTACTGAGGTAAACTTTGAGAATCTTTATAGTTGATTTTTGGTTCCAATGTGAAAATCTTTATAAACTGGGTTGATGTTTAGTCCTTTGATATACTCACTGAAAACTGACATGGTTTCCCCACGTTTTGTTAAAACTAGTTTAGTGCTAGCATATAATTAGATTTGCACTGCTATGTATCTTCATGCTAGCATCAGGTTAACAGCCCTACAAAACAGTACATAGCCTTACATTAGTAGCTGTCCTTGCACAGGGACAAAATTCCTTCTAGAAATCTGCAGCTAATTATTTAAAAGGAAGACTAATTTAAAAGGAAGACTAATTAGTTATCTGGTGTAGCAACACTGGTGATATGTGTGTGTCTGGAGAGATGTTTCTGTCCTCCTCATCCAGTGGCCTGTCAGTCATCTGAGGTGGAACCTGGCGTGTCCAATCAGATTTCCTAAATGTGGCCAGTGCCCTCCAGGCAACACCTCTAGTTCTGCCCCTGATTCCAGATCGTTGTTGGCAGAAATGGAGCTAAAAGCAAAAGTAACATCTATATCATCAGTCCAAAAGCCTGGTTACGTGATGGTATGTAATGAAACGCTCAGGGAGGGGACCCAAATGCAGGACGAGAGAAAACAGGAGTAGATGTGTTCTTACATTGGCTGGAAAACGTTTAACAGGCATGCATAGTCTCTGACAAGGAAGCACGAGAAACGATCTGGCAACAAGAGGAAAAAACGCAGACAATATATACACAGGTGGTAATGGGTAACAGGTGGAATCAATTGGGAAAGAACACAAATGGAAGATGTGTCAAATGGAAGACACAGTGGCAGGAAGGAAAAGGCACCTGAAATGAGAGGAGAGTTAGGGATTTCAAAATAAAACAGACAAGCCAGAACAGGAAACAGAACGAGACAGAACCTAACAGACATAACATGGTAAAGGTTTGAATGAGTGTTCTTGGCAGTCAGTTTTTTTTTTTATAGTGGATCAGTTTAGTTATAGGTTAGCATTTAGAGCTTAAAGATATATTAAAATCCATAAGATGGTGTTTATTTTAAGACATGGAGATGAAATGAAAATTATCCATCCATACATTATCTATACCACTTAAGGGTCACGGGAAAGTTGGTATCGCAGGGCCAATGTTAAAATCAGTCTTCTTAAGCCACAGTCACTTTCTACATTAATCCTGTAAAACCTGATAACAAAAAGTTTTTTTTGTTTGTTCTTTTTTTCTGAATAACTTTGATTTGTTATCACATGGACATTCAGCATCTCCAAACATGTTTCCCTGTGATGAGGTTTAAACTTGAATCCTGTGCTCTCATTCTTAGGTCCAGCTTCCATATCTCTTCAGGTCTGAAATTGATGATTTGGCCACAAATGTGTCGAAGGAGGAAAAAGAATTTGTTTGACTTTAATGCAACACCCATTCCACACGTTTACCAGTCTTTTCACTTGACTCTCAGTCAGAGATGGTTTGGATTTGGAGTAAAATACATGGTTTTGGTTGTAAAAATATACATGGTTAAAGCCATTGTCGTTTAATAAGTCAGACTCTCGTCATGTGATAATCATGCTGCGCTACATCAAACAACAACATAGGAGGATTTTACCATGTCACAATTCATGAATACAATTAGCACAGATTTAATATTTTCTGCTGAGTCTGGACTCCCAGAGTTGGGCTTATTGAACACATTAAAAGTATAATCAGATATTACCACTCTACTCTCTGACTGGACTGACTGGGATTTTTCCCTCTTCAGCTGGTTCTCCTGTAGGTGAGCAAGTCCTCAACTCAGTCATAAACCTTTCAGCATCGGCTCACAGAAGGCCATTCAGCTTTGATGGACATCACATCTGATGAAGGCACCGCTGCTCTGAGACCCTTAAAAGACTCTTGGCACATGATTACATTTACATTTAAAGGATCACTTCATCCAAATCACACAACATCTATTTTTCCCCTTATCAGTTCACACATTCACTTGGGGTTTTATGTGCTGGGACTGGTAAAAGCTATACCCGGTACATTCCAGGTGAGAGGGAAACTGCAGTAGTGCACCATAATAGAGAATATTTAGAATATTAGAAAAAAAGTGAGTGTCTTGCGTGTTTTGTTGTATGTCAGCGTGACAGGCTGTTATCCTGTTAACTGTGCTTCAGGAGGCCACACACCTCCACCTCTGATCACCTGCTGAGCTTCTTCTACCTGCTTCACCCCACCCTTCCTATTCTCCCTAATCCGTCCATCTGTCCTTCCTTGTTTCATCCAGAATTCGTCTTCATCCATTTCTTTCCACATTCATTCACCATTTCATTCTTTCTCTTTTCTCTCATCATCCACCACTCCTTAATCTTTGTTCCCCCTCCCTCATCCATTCATCCTTCCTACCTTTTCCTCCCTCTTTCATCCATCTACCCATCCTTACTTTCCCTCCCTCACATTCAGACTTTCATTCTTCTTTCCCCTTACTCATCCATACATCCATTTGTCATCCATCCTTCACTCACAACTATGCATCTCTTCTTCCTTCCCTCATCCAATTATTAATCCATTCCTCCCTTGGTTATCCATCCTTTCCTCTCTTATCCATCACTCCCCCCAATTGTCCTCCTTCTGCATTCATCTATCTCTCCTCACCCCTCTATCATACATTCTCCTTTCACTCTCCTCCATCCTTGCATCATCTTCTTCATCTCTCATCCATTACCCCATCATATCATTCGATTAACTTTTCTAGGTACCATCTCGGGGTCCCAAGTTGGCTCAGGTCGCTGACATCCTGAGACTGAACTCCCAATTTGGTCTTCTCCTCCTAGTCTTGAGACATGAGACTCCACAGCTGACCCAATCAGAAAACTGTCAGAACTCTCCAATAAACCCACAGACTTATAGAATAGAAAATAGAATAGAAAATACTTAATTTATCCATTTGGAGAGTCCTCAGGGAAATTTGGGATATATATATATATATATATATATATATATATATATATACATAGTATATATAGTATACTTATATAGTCAGATGGAAGTTTTCTCAGGATAAAATAAAGCTGTGCTTCAAAACCTGTTTTAAACTCACAAAACAAAACTTTATTTTAATCAAATATATTACAAGATCTATATTTCAGTAAAAATGTATTTTAAATTATGAATATAAAATCAGAAAGGAGTGAAGGTGTGAGTGTTGTGAGTCAGCTGAAGGTGTCAGTCAGCTGAACAGTGTGATTATAACTGAAGGTTGTTGGCTTACACTCATTCCAACGTCCTTGTGAATGTAATTAATTCACACACTTTGAAACCACCTTTTACAGAGCCTTCGGGGGGGGGTAAAAGAAAAAAAAGAAAAACATGAGAAAGAAACATTTGCATTCATCATTATATTCCTGACTTAATTATCTCCTGTGTAAAGGTTTTTATGTAATGAGCTCTCTGATGAGCAGCAGTAATGCAGGAAGTGTGTTGAGCGGATGACCTTGTGAACCTCAGCAACATCAGCTCACGTCCGCTTGTTTGCTTTGACAGATCTGCTGTATGTTTGCATGTATCCATGACTCATGAAGGCTCCTCAGATATCTCATAGCTGCTTTAATCCTCATGTTTTCTCGTGTAGCGCTGCAGGCCGGCTCTTTGCCCCCCTCCCCCCCGGCAGATGCCTCCTCCTCCTCCTCTGTGTCCAGACTTGTCAGAACAGATTCCCGTCAAATTACCAATGTCCTGCATCGGTGTAATTGCTTGCCAAACCCACTCCACTGATGCAAATTTAAAGGGTCGCCTGTGATGGAGATAATGCCAAATTGGTTTTGAGATTTTGAGATGTCTACTCAGCATGGGTAGATAGATATGTGGACCTTACATGAAAAAGGAGAAATGAAATAAGGCTGTGTGTGGAGAATGCTGATGTGGCGTTACTCAATACTGGAAAAGACTGATAGATTTCTCCTCCCTGTGGCTAGCGTCTCACACAGCAAATAATTATAAAGTATATCTGGAAGGCTTGTAGTGCTCCATAACAGACTTACACACTGCAGTCATAACATCTCCAGTGTCCTGTAATGTTTCCTCAGCTAAGTAGCCATTAATCGAGGTGGAGCTGATGGCCGGAGTCCAGCTTGGCTGTGGTGTGACCTGACTTTTAATGAGTCACGAGATGCAGCTCAAACCGCAGTCTCAATCTCGCTGGATGGCTGCACTTTCTGATGATGATGTCACCTGATGGGAGAAGCCAGCCTCTCTCGTCACCCGATTGGTTCAACCATCAAAAGATAAGGGAGCTTGCGGCTCATTTCATGAGGATTAAACTCTGGAGGCTTTAAGAAGCTAAGCTGAGAGTCCACTGGGAAAGACCCTTGAAACTTTGGTGGTGGAGGGGCTGGCTAAATTAGTACTAGCTTTGGATTTGGTGATGATGAAGGGGTAAATTGGGGATGACTATTAAAGAGACAGCGTTAGGAGGGGAATGACTTCAGTAGAGCAGGAAGAACAGCAGAGTCAAGGCTAGACACACATCTCAAGGTATGAGAGAGAGGTCAACATGGCTGAAGAGACATCATCAGGTCTGAGAGAGGGCAACAACAGCAAACACAAGGCATAGGAATGTTACTGTCTTCATCTACTTCTTGATGTAACAGTTTTTATCACTGCTTTTTAAGGAAATTTCCATTCTAAACATTTTATGTACATTTATCTTCTTATTGATACAATGATGTTTTACAAAGCCAAGGTTTTTATTTGAGAGCAGAGGCAGACATACAGCACTCTTGTAGTATATATGAATTCTCTGCAGAACCCAGTCTGACTCCAGGTGAATGTTCATGGGTCAGAGATAGAGTTAGACTATTTCTTTGTCATGTATGCACAGTCCATGCTCTCAAACTCTTAGGGATTGTTTAAAATGATGTGGGCTAGAGGCTTGAACATGCACAATAAGCAGAAATGTGTTTGTAAAAGAACCCACTAACATTTTTGTTCAGTCTCGTCTCGTCAACGAAAACTCACATTTTGAGTCATGTTTTAGTCATCAAAAGAGCCATTAAGCCCATCAGCGTCTCGTTATTTTCATGAAAAAATAATTAACAAAATGAAGTTATTGTTGACAAAAGCAACACTGGAACCTGGAAGCATGCTAAACCTTTTTTAATCTTTCTTTTAGAAACAAGTTGAGTAGAGATTACATAGATGCACCATAAGTTCAAAGAAAACTTTTAGAGGGACTGCAGTTTCATTTCTGCAGACCCAATATATACAAACTAAACAATTCTCTCCAACCCCCCAGGGTCGAAGATAGATTAGCCAGCCTGTATATGTGGGGAAATCTGTCTGTCTTTGTGTCAAATCCAGAAAAAAACACCCAGAGAGAATTTTCCTATTCCCTCTGCTAAGTTATGGTATGATCAACCAAGCTTGCAGTCATAGATAGTAGATTCAACCACTGAATTTGGTCTAGAGGTTCAGCCATGATCCAACGTCTTAATAGTCCTGGAGCAAATACTTGTTTGGTTTGATGTATCTTGATCAGGAGATGTGGAAAAATTGGCTTTCAGGCAAAAATGTCTCTGGACGCTGACTTGAATAAT
>JBAFTA010000008.1:5689771-5700633 GCA_036919975.1 Melanotaenia parkinsoni | reverse complement strand
GACCTGCAGGATAGTGGGGTTTGAGGACCAGGGTTGGGGACCTCTGATATAAACTATCTAATGTGACCAAATGCATTGATCTGAAATGGCCACAACTAATGAGGATGTCACAAAGGTCACATCCTTTACTTTTACATCCAACCTGGGGTAACTCACATTCTTAGATTAGTCTCCCTCGCGATGGCTTGCGCCTCTCGGCGTCGCGGTGGCCGCGCGGCAGGTGCACCGGGGGGGCAACGGCGCAAGGGGCGACGGCGCAAGGGGCGCGGCGGCGCGACAGGGGCATTGGCACCCATCAAAATTTCTTTGAAATTTTCTAGTTATTAACTATAAATTATTGTTTTAATTGGTTATATCACTTGATAACAGCACTAATAGCACGCTCACAAATGAAAGTCTATAAACCTTTGACAAGTTAATGCAAATATCTTACTTGAATCTAAATTTTGGAACATTTTATGTGTGACATTTATTATTACTTGCTTTAGTGGCGTGGATGGTGATTGGTTTAAACACCACGTCATCTCCATGTGTGAGCAGCACGACTGTTTCCTTCGTCTTCTCTTCCACGAATCATGACAGCTGACGGTGATCAGCTGATCATCTCTCTTGTTGCACGTGTTTATGGTTCGGCTGAGAAGGAGGAACCTAGCGGTTCATAGTTCACACCGTCACATATTTACCCAGAAGTATTGTTTTTGGCAGGACCTTCTCTAACACAGTAGCTGGCCTGGAAAAGTTCTGAAAGGGGGGCCAGGCAGAAGCACTGACCAGGAAATAGGGACCACAAATGAAACCTGTTTTTTTTGGTCTGGATTTTATGAAATATCAAACTGATTATTACAACTAAAGACATTATTTAATGTAAAAAAAGCAAAGAAAACAAGTAAAACAAGCAATCAATGATCTATTTTATCAACAGTTGTTTACTTTGGATGATGCTCCTGTAGGACTTATCACTGCTGCACAAACACTCACACTTCAATGATAAGAAACATAGCCTTGTTATGAGTTTTATCTGTTTCTTCATCAATGTTGGCTGTTTAACTTCAGTCGTCACATCTGCTGATTTCATGACAGAAATTATCACCTCGGAGACGTTGGTGAGATGATGATATATGAATTCTATTCTATGATCGAGAACATAGTAGACATGACTTAGAACAACACATAGAAGTACATTACATGCTGCATTTATTGACCTTTGAACATGTGGCGTTTACCCAAGAGAAGGTCAGTTAACACTAAATATTCCTAGCATCGGGTTGTTCAGTTGATACAATATAGTAAAAACTGGCAAATTTCATGCATAGATGCGAATGGTGATTAGTCTTTATTAATTTGAAAGCTGTGATTAATGAGTAAACATTTTAATAATTTGACAGCCCTAATATGTACAATATATATATATATATATATATATATATTTATATATATAACTGCAGCTCTGTATATCCATATATACATTGAGGGTTAGTTTGTACTTTGTGTGACAGTGAAGAACAGCTGTGGTTGAATTTTCCTCACAGCACTGGACGGAGGCATCATTCTATTAGATCAAACCTTAATTAGATTCCAACTCAATGATATTAGCATTGTCATTTACTTGATATGTTGGCATACACACCACATCCAGGCTTTCTGTGTTTCTTTGTCTCATCTCTGAACAAAATTCTATTATCATGCAGATTCCAGTTTTACTTTATGTCAGTAATAAGAGAGAACTCCATCTGACATGCTCATGTTGTTGTTTGATAAATGGCTTTGAAAAGAAAACATAAATACTTTACAAAAAGTAAAAAAAAATATCACAAGCTGAGTTTAAGTTTAAAGAGCGTATTCTGTGGACAGAGACGCCCTGGTGACTAATGTCTCATCACAGATAACAACAATAGATTGTTTTTTCTTAACATGCAGCATTTAGCATCTGACAATCAACCACAGAGAGTATCCTCCGCAGTGGAGAAGCATCAGTGGGAAACAAAGTACTGATGTGGCAGGCCTGAATGCCAGCAGGTCAGAGGTCAGCGCTACAGTGGGTGAGCAATTACTGACGAATGAGTCCCAGCGTGGCGTCCTTCAGCTCAGACTCGATGCCGCAGCCTTGATGAGCTGTTTTCAGCTGACCCTACAGACATGCTCAACCTCCACGTGTTCTTTTCACCTCTGTTATTATCTGTCAGAACCAGCTGTTAGTGAACATTTGGGCTTTTATCATGAGTGCATCATCGCATTCATCTGATGGAGTCCAGCTAATTGGATCCTGCTGCCTGTCCTGAACTCTTCACACCAATAAACACTCAACTTCAGTCGCGAAATCATTCAGTTTTATAGACAAACTCAGGTTTATTTGAAAGCGAGATACAGTAATCATAATAAAAAAATAAAATAAAATAAAAACATCTGAGGAAGCATAGAAACTTTCTGAATTGGTGGATTTGCTGGAGATTCCCATTTATTTTTACAAAAAACATCAAACAGAAATATAAATTTGTCTAAATGTAGCCAATGTTACTAAAATTTATGTCATTGTCATTCATGTAGAAACAAACTCCACATTATGTAGGTTGTTTCCACCTGGAGTTGTCGAATGTTAAACACATCCAATATGCAAACGAACTCTGATAAACTGTGAAATAACATACATAAACTACCTCTTGCACAGCAGAGTTCTCCTGCTCTGGCTTCATCGTTATTAATAGAAAATTAAACAACAGAGTCGATTCATCAGTGTTTAATGTCACAGTGACATGTGGAAAGTCTGACAGGGCCAAGAAAACACAGACTTCTGGTTTGTTCACATCACAACAGTCAAATCTTTTCTGAAAAAAAAAAAAAAAAAAACTTTTATACAGAATTATACTGTTTCTCAGAACTGCAAGCAACCAGTTATGACCCATATAGTCTACTTCAGTATTTAAATAACAGAACAATTGACAACATTAAGACTTAATAATGAATATAGCTGCAAACTTAGCCTGATATAAGATTCATACTATACCAGATTTCTATAAAAATTATTATTTTTTCTATGATAACAGCTCTCGGTAAATAAATAAACAGTGCTAAGTGTTTTAAACTATTAAAAAATAAGTAGGATATTATTTCACTGGCTACTGTTTTTAGTGAGAATCCTCTGAGTAGCAGCTGTGTTTGATAGGTTACTGTTTGGGATTAGTAATATACATGGCTTATATTAACTCACTATTTATCATTTGGATGATAATTTTATTCCCCATATTAACCATGTGTAGAATGACGATCTTGGATCATGAATAGAAGACAGTACACATATACACAGTTTTGAAGTAGCTGCCTGTTGTGCAGTCATTACTGCACCTGAGGCCACTTTAGAAGCTCACAGATGAAAACATGTTCACGCCAGTACGTCTTACACAATCTTTAAGTGATCAATATGCGATTTTCAGTTCAACTTCTAATGAGTAAAGGGTTTATTTTTCATTCTGTTATTTCAACCCATAAAGTGTGTTTGTTCCAGATTCATTTATCATTTATCAATATCAAACCATTCTAAATTTGTTTTCAATTCTCATTAGACTACATACATTTCTTGTAATAAATCTTTACCAGAATAAAATAAAGTTGTATGGTCTGCAAATATTTGAAAACATTTAGAAGCAACTGAATAACCTGGAAACACTGTCCATATCATTTACGTACAACATAAACTGCTTTGGTCTGGGCCTTGGGGTACACCATGTTCCAGATTTCCTATTATTTAATCTGTATAAATAGTTTTCTCTTTCCACATTATTTAGCAATGTACTGAAACCCTCAGATATCCTTAAATCTTTTCTGGACTAGAGCCCCCCCCGTACAGGGAGCAACATCAGACTCATGCAGTACCGAATATATGCACACACTAGAAAGCAGGAATGCTGTTATGTAATGTAGCAACACGATGGGAGAAACTCAGCTAAAAGACTCTACAAAGCACTGCCACCCAGACCAAACACAGTTCAAACCCCAAGAAATTATATGGGGATGTAACTCTGTCCACTTTGCTGCTAATTTCTCCACTTCAAGCAATACTCACAAACAAGGTGTCATATGAAAGCAGAGACTCTGCTGATTACAAAGATGATGAAAACTCAGGGAGAAATCGTGATTTCTGCTGCTGTGTGGTCAAAAGTTTTATTCAAGCTATAAAAATGCTAATGGGGCCTCCAATGACTTCCTTTGTTAATTAATCAGTGTCCATAGTGATGAAGGAGGTTTAATCGTAGTCGCTCTTCGTATCATATACATGCTATCTTCGGCTTCACTTGGGGCGGCGTGGATCAGTGGGTAGAGTGGTCGTTTGGTAGCCTGATGGTTGCCGGTTCGATCCTCAGCCTATTGAGCTCATGTCGAGGTGTCCCTGAGCAAGACACTGAACCCCAAGCTCCTGATGGGTCGTGGTTAGCACCTTGCATGGCATTTCACTCTTTTCAGGATCCCCTGGATTCTCCTTTGATAGAGGTGTCCATCATCAACATCAGCCAATGGCTTCCTGAGTTATTTACCTCAATTAAAACGCCTGGCAAACTGCTCAGGGTCACTTTTCTTAGCTTCTACTGTAGCACAGTTCCTCATCAAACAATACTCATACCTAGATGAACTGAGCTATGCTCTGGTTTTCTTTTAGGAGGAGATAACCATTTACATTTTCTACAATGTTCCAGGTGGATTTATTCCGACACAGTAGCACATATCTTAATTTGAACTCTTCTGTAGTAATATCACATGTCTAAGCTTTCTTTTGAGACCAAGATTATACATACAGCAGTTATAGTTTCGAAGTTGTATTTCATTTATTTTAGGTGTCATTTCAGACAGGAGGCAGAAAAAATAGAAGTAGTTAAGCTTTTTCAATAAGTGTAATGATTAATGGTATCTGAAGCTTATTTAAGGTCCACAAAAATGCTCACAAGATCATTCCTACCATCAATTACAATTGATATTTCTTTAGTTAGCTCTTAAAGTGCCATTGATGTGAAGTTATTTCTACAAAATCTATTTAGACTACTTATACTGTATTTGCCAAAAGTGCTTTAATCTGCTTTGTTTAAACAGTAAAACTGGTGTCCATCAAGGTGACAAACTATAATGAATTGCTAATCCTAACCAAAGAGGTGTCTTTCTTAAAGCTTGTAAAATCAAGTTTTTTGTTAAACTCAACAAAGTGGTAACAGTTTTGTCACAAAAGTTTGTGTCTAATTGTAACCATAGCTACCAGCAAAAATAATATATTCATTTTAAGAAATGAAAAGTGGTAGCTTAGGGGTTTTAGAGGTCGGCTTACGTCTGGAGAAATGGGGTTCAAGTCCCTGGTGTCCTAACGGGTTAACCACTCTGAATCCCTGAGTAAGCCAGAATGTTCCCATATAATATTTGTTCTATCCGATTCTGATACCTGGGGTTTTGGTATCTGCCAGTACTGAGCACCGATGCAATACCTGTGTTATTTTATTAAGAGGTCTATTAAAAGTATAATTTAAATAAATTATATTTATTATGGTCCTCAGCCAGAAAAGGGTGGAGTGTTTTCTCTGTGTTGGGGATGAGGTCCTACCCCATGTGGAGAAGTTCAAGTATCTCGGGGTCTTGTTCATCAATGAGGGAAGGCTGGAGCAAGAGATTGACAGGCCAAGAAGACCTAAGTCATCGGTGTTAAATTTGGCAGCATCCGTGTTGCCTCTGGAAACTTCAGCCCTGCATATTAGGCATATTGTTGTTTTGCTATTGAGATTTTCTAAGGAGTAGTGATGCTAAATTACTAACAAACCGCTAATGCTAAATGTTAGCACAACAGTGACTCACGTGTAGCTGCTTAGACTCAAAACAACGGCCATGCAAGACTGTGTAACTTCCTGTGTCTGTTTGTGGTTGTGTTGGGCAGCAAACAAAATAATGAAGGTGTTTTATCATAATTCAGATAGTGTCTAGACAGCAATACTCAACACCAATCCACTTATTTTTGTCAGGATCGGCGAGTATTTCAGATGCAAGTATCGGTATCGGCCCAACTCTACCCCATATCTTGTCCAACTGCTCTCAGTGTGATGAAATATGATAGCCCAATGCTCTTTAGTACATTTATAGACGGGTTAAGTAGAGAGCTAAAATTTTCCAATCTGGATTAATAAAGTAAAAATTGATACACAGATAAAACAGAGGGATGTGTATCTGTTTGTACGTATAAGTGTGATTCATCCACATTCACTCATGCATGCAGAAATCGTAATTTGGCAACTGTAGATGCATAACCCACATCACACGCATACAAACATGAAACAGGCAACACTCACCTTGTATATTTTCTTGACAATCCACACACACATGCAAACCAACACAGAGCAAGTGTGTCAGTTTGTCTTTGATGTGACTGCATGTGAGCACTTCACTGTCCACTTGGAAAAATAGAACGAATCAGAGGATTAAGGAGGCCTGGGAGACACTGCAGGCATGTGTGCGTTTTGTGTGTGTGTGTGTGTAATCGGAGGGTCATACTATATTTGGTGTCCTGATTGCTGATCTTCTTCATAAAAGAGAAGAGGAGAAGGAATAATGCCATCAGAGTTTAGAGTCAGACATGAGATTCTGTGGGAGTGTTTGAAATTTGATGGTGGGGTTGTGGTCATGTTGTGTTGATTAAAATAATAAATATGATAATAAATCAGCAGCTGCATTATTAAAAAAACTTCTCTGAGTTGCTGGCTTTTGTCAGCCTCTTCCACTAATGTCTAAGGGGAACTTTCAAGATCCTGGAGGTGTGCAACCAGCCAGACGAGTGTGTAATCCATCCTCAGCATGCAGGAAGGTTTCACAAGAGAGCAGCTGAGCTCCTCAGAACGAGCCCAAATACACAGACAAGAGGTTTCAACAAGCAGATGGCTCTGATTGGAAATCTCGTTTGAAATGAAAATACATCTTACGGTGCAGCGATGCGGACAGTCTCCGTCTCTGTCTCTGCCTTTAATAATCCCTGAGTGCAGACAGTGATGCTTACAAATCAGCCAATTTATCAGCAAAGTCTGCCTCTTGTCGTATGCTTAAAAAAGGAAAATTATATGTGTGCAGTTAGATGGAAAAACTTCAACCGAATATTTGTCGGCAAACAAAAGAACAATAAAGTATTTGTCACAAAACTGCCACATTTCCCAGTAGACTCACAAAATAAAAAGTTTTTTCAACAAGCACCACAAACTAGTCTGTTTTACTGCCCGCAATTGCACACCAAGCTCTCTGACTGTACAGGGTCCAGTACCACATAGTTCTGAAGAATCTCCCTCATGACACGACAAAGAAATAGGTCTGAAGCCTCTTCCAAGTCTTTAAAACAGACAATGATTAGTTGAATAAACTTCACTCATTTTATCAGGTCCAGGTTGGACATCTTTGTGCCTTCAGAACTGTCTTAATTAGAGGTGAAACTCAACAAATTTAAATATTGCACAAAACTTAATTTATTTTAGTAATTCAATTTAAACTAATTTATCATATAGACTTATTATTTGCAAAGTGAGATAGTTCAAGCATTTATTTGTTATAATTTTGGGGATTATGGCTTAACAGCTCAGAAAATTAGAATAGTGTGTAAAGGTTCAGTGTTGTAGCCTCTAAGTGCCACACTCTAATCAGCTAATTAATCCAAAACACCTACAAAGGACTCCTGAACATTTAAATAGGCTCTCAGTCTATTTCAGTAGAATACACAATCACGGGGGAGGTTGCTGACCTGACAGTTGTGCAGAAAACCATCACTGACACCCTCCACAAAGAGAAAACGCCTCAAAAGATATTTGCAAAAGAATCTTGAAGCTCTCAAAAAGTTGTGCAAAAGGGGGAGCACTCAGCAGGAATACGGCAACCTGGAGAGGATTGTTAGGAAAAGGCCATTCAGAAACGTGGGGAAGCTTAACAAGGAGTGGACTGAGGTTGGAGTTAGAGCTCGAGAGCCACCACACACAGACGGATCCTGGATATGGGCTTTAAATGTTGTATTCCTCTTGTTAAGCCTCCCCTGCACAAAACACAACATCAGAAGCACCTTACCTGGGCTAAAGAAAAATGAACTGGTCTATTGAGCAGTGGTCCAGAGTGCTCTTTTCGGATGAGAGCAAATTCTGCATCTCATTTGGAAAGCAAGGTCCCAGAGTCTGGAGGAAGACTGGAGGAAGACAATCCACGACACCTAAAGTGCAGCATGAAGTTTCTACAGTCTGTACTGGTGTGGGAGTCATGTCATCTGCTGGTGTTGGTCCACTGGGCTTTAAGTCCAGAATCAATGCAGCTGTTTTAGAGCACTTCGTGCTTCCTTTAGCAGAAAAGCGTTTTATCGAGATTCTGACTTTATTTTCCAACAGGACTTGGCACCTGCCCACACTGCCAAAAGAATCAAAACCTGGTTCAATGACCAAGGGATTACTGTGTTTGATTGGCCAGCAAGGGGAGGATGGGGGAGTGGTCGAGGCTGCCCTGGTTCCCGGGGTGTGTGGCTGGAACATTGTGGTAGGTTTTGGCCCACACCGGGTGGTTTTCTGGGGTGGGCATGGTCCGGATCTCTGGGCCACCCTAGTCTGCCTCTAGCCTCCGTAGAGGCGTGGTCGCATTTGAACAATCACACTCATCTCTGACCACTCGTCATTCCTCATACTTTGCATGCTGACACACCCACCTTTGTTTAGGTTTTTTGTGTGTTTGTGGTGCTTTTGTTATTGTCATGATACATCTTAGTTCTTGTTTTTTTTGTAATTATTTATTTTAGAAACTCTTCTTGTAAAAGTTGTAAGAAATTCTCTGATGTGTTTCTGTGTGAAGGTGTAGCAGTTGGTTGTCTGGTGTTTGGTTGGATTGAAGGTTCGCTGCCTTTTATCTGTTGTATTTTTGTCTCCTCTTTCTTTTTTCTAGTCTTCTTTTTAGTTAATGAAGAAAACTTTATTGCTATTGAAACAGGTGAAACATTTTTTTTTTCATGTGCAAACCCGTCCAAGAGGAGACAACAACAACATATAAACATAAACAGGATCAGGCAGACCGAGGCAGCAGCCGCCGAGCAGCACGCCATTTTCACAAATCGAAAAGCTGAGGGAGAATGAATGCGTGAGGGAAAAAAGAGGCATATCGGTGCAGTCTAGAGATACAAGTTTGCTATTCTTCCTCTTTCTGTGCCCTCCAATCAGGTCCAGCAAGATTATGTAAATTCCAAAATTCTAAATAATATAAAATGAAATATATATATATATATATATATATATATATTATCAAGTGAAATTTGTTTGGCACAACACAGCAGCCAGATCATCATTCTGCCTGCTAAAAGAAAAAAAGGTGGAGAAAAAAAATGCATGCTATTTTTTCATCCTGTTTGGATTTCTTTAACGGGCTTCATGTTGGAGTCAGTTAGTCTTTATTCTCATGTCTAGAGCTGGTTCCGAGCACCACTGCACGACTTTTAACCGGTGCCTATAATAAAGAACTTACACTACGACCACCATCATTCCCTCGTCTTGTATATCCTCTTTTATGATGGGTGTTAAGTTCTCCAGTTGTTGCCATGGTTCCTCCTCTTTGTTTTTCCAGTTGTTGCTATGTTTCTTCTTCATTTTTGTTGGATCACGTTTGGTCACACGAGATTTCTGGCTCGGAGGACTAGATTCTAGATTGGTTGTGGGACAGCACTGATATGTGTGTGTTGGTCTATGCTGAGATTATCGGAGCCACCACACACAATATCATCCAAACTGTCAAATGCCTGATCTTTTATCTTCCTGTGTGAGGTCTCGAACAGATAAAAAAAATCCCATCAGGTTTAAAAATCTCTGTGTACCAGGCTTAAGAGAGGAGGAGAGAGACATCTTCCTCATATCCCAGCGTCCATGCTGCTGACTCCAATGACCCGACTCTTTTGGGTGCCTGGTTGACATCTGCTTCAGGCATGTCTCCCAGCCGGTTTGGCTCATGGCTCCTTTGGTCGGCTGGTCCTCCAGTATACTTGCCCTTCTGTTAGACCCCGAGATTAACGCCTCTGATGGTGCTGGACCCAGGCCATTCTAGGGCTCTGTCTGCAGCATCCACTCTTTTTTCCATACACTCTTTCTTTGCTAGTAACACCAAAGAAATCTCTTTCTTTCCACTCTACCTTTTGTTGAGTCCTTGTAGATTGTTCTTCATATCACACACCACCCAGGGAACTTCCCCCTTCCACGGCCTGTGTTTCGTTCTCAGCCAATCTCCATTCTGTCCTCCTCCCTCTGCCGGCCTCACGTGCCTTTAAAAGGTTCCTGATGAACCACCAACCAATCCAGTGGCAGGGGAGAGTTTAGTGTCACCTGCTGTCAGTTAGCCATTAACGCTTGTCTCAATTCATCAGAACAATTAAAATCAACAAGCTATTTAAAATTCACATAAAACAGAATATTCATACCGCTAGTATACTAACTGTTGTGGTCCATGTTCCTGCTCTGGTGTGTGGCTGTAGTGGGCGTGCCTGTTTCCCTGACAACCAGGATCTTCACCTGCACCTTATCCACTTAGCAGCAGCAGTATTTTAGTCCAGCTCGGCCTTCCAGTCATCACCAGACTTTTTTACTTGTACTCTGCTCTGTGTCTGTGCTTAGATCCTTGTTTCACCCTGACGACACAACACATACTACGGAAGCGTGGAGCTGCCACCCAAATAAAAAAAAAAATCGGATCTTATCACGTTATAACGTGATATGTTTATTGTAAAAACGTGAAACGTATCACGTTATAACGTAATAAGTTTATTGTAAAAACGTGAAACGTATCACGTTATAACGTGATAAGTTTATTGTAAAAACGTGAAACGTATCACGTTATAACGTGATAAGTTTATT
>JBAFTA010000008.1:5642148-5656719 GCA_036919975.1 Melanotaenia parkinsoni | reverse complement strand
GACAAAGGACCCACAACTTGCTTAGCTGTCCTTAATAAGGCCTGACAAAAACGAAAACAACACTGCCCTCTAGTGGGCATTCAGAACAATATATATATATATATATATATATATATATATATATACACTTGTTACACATATATATATATATATATATATATATGAGCAACTCATCTATAAACGGATTAAAACTACATGATAGTGTCATGACAATACTCAAAACAACAGGTCTGATATGTGATGAATAAAGTGTGAATTGGGATGTGGTAGTAAGACAAAGCAAATAAGGGCCCTCTTCTCGCTTTATCTCACCAGTTTAAGTGTGACCACAAAGTGTAACTCTTACTTTTGTAATTACAAGCGAAGTCAGTTTCAGATAGAATATTTTACCTGTGCACTTAGTTTATAAAAATATTTTGTACATATTTATATAATTGAATCGATAAATGAACATATTTCACATCTGTATATCCGTATAGTTTTTTTATTTGTAAACATGGTAATGCTGTTTGACAAATGCTGTTGTGAGCATTTGTCAAACAGCTCAAAGCGTTTTCTACAGCTGCAGATGAACATGTAGTGTATCTATGGTAACAGCCAGCAAGGCAGGGGGGCAAAGCAGAGAAGCTGGAAAAAACTAAGCTAAACAAATAAAGACACCGGCAGCTCGTGTGGTAAAGCCATGTGCAGATCATGCAGCAGAAAAAGAGATGTGATCGAATCCTTTTAAATAGTTGTTTTAGCCTCGTGCCAAATAGTGTACATAGTCATAATATAAATATTCTTGCCTTCATACAGCCTACCTCTTACTTTTGGCATGTTGTTTGTGTGGTCTCTATCCTTACAGGTTTAGCCACTCCATTCCACCTTTTACTAATATTTAAGCTGCACAAATTGAAGTTTAGGTTTAGTTTGATTCCGTGGCAAATAAGGCTACACATGTTGCTTTATACATTGTTTTTTAAATGATTATTTGATAATAATTCATTTTAATTTAGCTATATACTTTAAAGGGAATTAATAGTAGTTTAAATGTAGCAGTCAAAATGACCACTGGCGGCCGTTTAGAGTGATATTCTTGCGGTTTAGGGACCACATCTGGTGAGGGTGCTTTAAAATGCACATGTACATTCTAATGAAACAGAATGAAATCAATCTTGACTTATACTTGTTCTTGAATGATAAATAAATAAATAAATAAATATAGTTTATTTCTCACCTAAGGAAAATTATTAAGTTAGGACACAATCTACAATATCTTAAAATTTAGTCTAAATGCTTTCTAAATTACCAAAAGTGTTATTTTTATTTGACAATAACATGACTGTAATTTTGTCATTGTATTATAATAAACTGAACAGATGATAGCATGAATGTTAATTTTGTTCAAGTTTGTCAGCACCTAAACCTTTTTAAGAGAACGCCTTAGTACTGATACGACTTGTTCTTATCTAAGAAGAAATTCAGGATATGAAAACATGAATGTAAAAATATTTGTGAAAAGATTGTAAGTAAAACTTAAGAACAGTTTTTTTACACAAGTACTGTTGGTGTTCAGTCGAAAGAGTCAATTTCAGCAAAGCTTTTAAACAGGTGGCCCCACATTTGAGCTTAAAATACTTAGGTAAACAGACGCGTCCATAGTCAATTCAATGACTACAAGGTGTCCAGGTCCTGTGGCTGCACAACAAACATGGATCATCAGTCCTCCACCACCATGCCTGACAGTTGTGTTTATGCTGATATGCTGTGTGTGTTTGATATTCTCCAAACATACTGCTGTGCTTTCTGACCAAACATTCCAGCCTTTGTTCAATAATAAGAACTCTTAAGAATGCAAGAATAAGAAGAATAATAAAACTGCAGCCTTTTTTAACTTAACACCTTTTCCTGGATGAGATATTTTCTTTTTGCAATCTGAGCATTCTGTACAGCTCTCCAACAAAAAATATACAGCACATAACAAAAGTACGACAAGTTGTCATTCCCAAGTTACTAAAAGCCTTTTTTTAAAAAGAAATTTAAGCATAAAAATGTATGTCATCAATTGTCAAATGCACAAAGAAAGCTGCTGGGGGACAGCAAAACCCTTTTCAGCTCTGACCTCACACTCCCTAAACCACATTCCTTAAGTTATAACTGTTGGGGGATGTTTTCAGTAGAGTCCGGCGGTGGAATCATTACTGCCGAAGTAAGATGATGAGTGTTTTAAGGCCAGAGGATTGAACATCTCCCTCCAGACCATTGAGGCTGAACTAGGTCAGCCGTCCAAGATTCCCTTGGGAAGCTAGCTGTCGCCAAATACTAATCAGTGCTTGTCCAAGGGTGCGCTCCATTTCTATGCCTGCAGGGTCTTGGAGGAGCCCAATCAACCCCCCTGCCCAGCTGACAGCCTGCTTGGCTTTGTAGCAGTTCTAGCCAAATGCTAAAGGACAAAGTTTAATGTCAAAGCTACTTAAATCTTGCTGTTAATCAAAGTATGATATGTAGAATGGTGTTCAGACACCAACCTCCAAGGCCTGCACATACAAACACTAGGTTTGCTGGTAAGGCCTTTTTTTTTGTCAATATTTGGACCAGTGTTTATGTTTTCATGATGGCATTTCCCAGGGCATTTTAATTCATCGATTTGAACCCTCCTTGAAACTGACACAAAATAACATTTATTTGAAAATGAATCCCAATATTACCCAAAGATCTCTAGGTTGATAGAATAATAGTATAGAGAAGCAGTAAACTGCCCCATTGGATAAAAAACTGGAATTTGAGTCTTTTTTAAAAGACAGGGACTACTTTGTGTCTTTAGGTAACTATAAATCTGAGTGAACCAAAATAACCTGTGGGGTTACCCAAGGCTCCATTTTGGGGACACTGCTTTTCAAAATCTATATGCTGCCACTCACTCAAATTATGAAAAACAACAAAATGTTATGCTGCATGTTATGTTATACCACAGTTATGCTGATGACACACAAATCTACATAACTATCTCACTAGGAGACTACAGTCTGATCCGAACCCTGATCAACTGCATCAATCAAATTACAGACTGGATGTGCCAGAACTTCCTTCAATTAAATGAAGACAAAACTGAAATAATAGTTTTTGAAACCAATGAAGAAAGACTGAAAGGCAGTGCTCAACTTCAAAACTAACAACCAAGCCAGAAATCTGGGAGTAGTCATGGAAACAGACCAGAATTTTAGCAGTTATATTAAGACAATTGTGAAGTCAGCCTATTATCACTTAAGAACCAAATTGGGGATTAAAGGACTGATGACTCAGCAGGATTTAGAAAAACGATGCATTTATCTTTGGTAGACTGGACTACTGTAATGCTGTCCTAACACGTCTCTCTAAAAAGTCTAGACAGCTGTAGTTAGTCCAGAACACTGCTGCTCGACTCCTCAATAAGACCAAGAAAGTAGATCATATAACTCCACTCCAAATCTTTACACTGGCTTTCTGTCTGTCAAAGACTGTTTCTGCTTTTTGCAGATGACATGGTTCTGTTTGCGTCATCAGGCCGTGATCTTCAGCTCTCACCAGAGTGATTTGCAGCTAAATGTGAAGTGGCTAAGATGAAGATCAGCACCTCCGCATCCAGAAGGGGCTTGGATTAGACTAGCCGCTCCTCTACATGAAGAGGAGCCAGATGAGGTGGGCCAAGTATCTGGTTAGGATGACTTGTGCCTACTTGGTGACATGTTCTAGGCATGTCTCACTGGGAGGAAAGAAATAGCTTCATTTGGCTGGCCTGGGTACTCAGGATCCCCTCGGACAAGCTGGAGGAAGTGGCTAAGGAAAGTAAACTCTGGGCTTCCCTGTTTAGACTGGATAGATGGAAAAATCTCTCATACCAGCTCCTATTCGGTGTCAGATTCATGGTCATTTTTAACACTAGAACCTGCTTGTACAAGATGCTTGCAGAACTGCAGCAGTCTTACTGAGTGGATCAAGGTGAATCTGTTTAGATAATTACACATGCAGGCATTTCCCATGAAGCACATTTGCTCATGCTGCACTGAAAAAGAAATAGAAAAATATTATCCTTGGCGCAAAAAGGAGAGAAAAAAAACTTTAAACTGGTCAGATTTAATAAAAATGTACCTCTGATAACTTCAGCAGCCAGTACAGTAAGAACGACTAAAGTACTTTAAATGATACCAAGCCTTTAATCTGAGTTTAGATTAAATGTGTAAGTTGTGTCGCTGCTGTCAGAGCTCTTCTCATCTTCGTTTTTATTCCAGCAGCTCCTGTGATCATCAGGCGGCAGCTCATCCTGCTCGCTATCAAATTAGACTGAAGGTCTCCTTCAGGGAGAAAGAAATTGAAATTTTTCTTCTTTTTCTTTTCTTTAAGTAAATCAGTGATCACTGGAAAACCCCCGGGGACTGGGTAATAATCAAATTACTCTCGGCTGATGTGAAGTAGGGCTGATAATCGGCGTGGACGGGGGCCGGAGGCCCCCCCCAGAAACCCCTCACACACACACACACACACACACACACTGAAGCAACCACAGGGCAGATTATTCTTTTTAAATGTCATGATATTAAAAAAAGAAGAAAACTATTTTTGCTGCAGATTGTACTCTTACCACTGAAGTTAAAACCTTAACTTGACATGTTTTGAGTTCTAACCTAAATTTAATATCTTTGTTTTTCATGTACTGTATGTCTCCTATTACCCTACATTCTATACTTTTTCTCCACCGCTATTACTGTTTTCTTTGCAGCTCCATGATGTCTCTTCTCCTACTTCCCATGTATTTGTATTTTACCTTGATATGCGCTTTCATTTTCCTTTCTATTTGTTTTTGTAGAGACTGACTATATTTTTTTTCTTTCAGTCATTTCCAAAGGTTTTGAACACCATGTTTTCCTTCCACTTTTGTTTCCTGCATTCTTACCTTTGTTTTTATGCCTTACACTGTTCTTAGACTGCCTTTTCCTTTCCATACTTCTCTCTCAAACCATCTCATCTGTTTTTCTTTTTTCTAGGTTTTTCTTATGATTCCTTATTTTTACCTGTCATTTCTTTTCATTTGAATTTATTTATTTAAAATGGGACGATAACACATTAACACAATAATTAATGTGCATTGTCCCTTGGCAGGTCACAACGATACAACAACAAAGTACAAACAATAAAAAGTAAAGAGTGAACTACTCAAAATAAATATTGTATAAAGTGCAACAGTTAAATTGCATATTTCAAGTCCATTCATTATAACGCCATCCTTATTTCTACTTTCTTACCTATGTATTTCTTCAGATATAATGATGAATCCTGTTGTTTTTGTTTGTCTTCATCGTGTTTACCATCTTTTCCCATTCTTTCTAGCCCTTTAACTCATTCTCTAGGTACTTGTTATTCTTTATCCTTCCTCTGTTCAGTTCTTCTGTCCTTTTCCCTCCATCTTAGCAGAGTGATGAGCAGAATGATACTGAAATATCAAAACCTCTGAAATCAGCTATTTATGTTCAAGACGTTATTCTCATATTAAAATGTAAATATTTTAGTAATTTGGGGTGAATGAATAATTTATCATGAAGTCATTTTAAGATCAAGATCTCATGTAAATGATGTGGCCTGGGAACTCATATGTGAAGCATATTAAGTTTTAAAGTAGGGTTTAAACTATTTGTTTATATTTTTTAAACATGTTTTTTATTGTATTTATTTGAAGTGTTTTATTGTTGTGCTGTGCAGCACTTTGTGCGACTGTGGTCAGTGTAAATATACTATAGAAATAAACTTGAACTTGTACTTTGAACAAAGGACCAGTACTTGATTAATACCATTGATACCACCCTGAATTTTACTTGGTATGGGCTCTTCTGGGTGCTGAACGTCCTGTCAGACACGTTGCAGTCAGTGAGGATGGGGTACCTAACCTCCACCAACGAGTTTCACCAGGGTTATATGGTGAGCCCAGTGCTGTACACCCTCTACCTGAGAAAAAAAAATAGCTGTCCTTAAACACGGACAAGTCCGAGGAGATGATTACTATCCTAGAAGGAGCACCACACTGGGCGTTATTAGCCATTAGCCAGTGGTTTACATTACAATTAAGTAATAGTGTGTTGTTTACAGCTCAACAAAACACATTTTAGGATGCACTACCACTTTAAAAAAGCCCTGCTTAAGATCAATAATAAGTATTCAAAACAAAGAAAAAACAGGATCTTTAATACTGGTTCTTTTTGTCATAAAATATGACTAATCATTGAGCTCTATGTCAGAATGTTTTCTGCTCTTTAATGACATATATATGCATATATATACATATATATATATACATATATATACATAGCATCTTCTAAACGAAAATAGATTTAGAAGTATAGCATCCTTAAATCACTCAAGGTTTTTTAAAAAAAATGTAATGTTTTTGATGCTGGGTTCATCTCAATCATTAGGTTTACGCTGGTAATCTTCACTGTTTCATGTCAGTCTTTTTTTGGGTCCGCGACAATATCAAACATGTTTGATTATTATTACAAGTTGCGTAATGACGTAATACAATCATCAATCAATAGATGATCTCTAACAAAAGCAGAAACAGGTACCCTGACAGTCAGAACAACAGCAAAAATGGACAAAAATAAATAAATAAAAAAGAAGAAGAACCGGTCATGTTACAGGTGGACCATCCAGAAAGAGTAACGGACAGTTATTACGAAGGAAATGTCTACTGTAGATCATTTATGTATTACAGCATAGTGACCAAACAAATGAGTGAAGAATAGAAACTCGTTCATCCCTTCAGATTCTGATGAGTCATGTAAAACCTGGTGAAGATGCAAAGGCACACAATGTATTTCCTTATTGATCCTGGAGGGAAACTCTCCCCTTGTTTGCTTTGCTGTGGGCAAATCAGCCCTGTTCACCTGTCCAACATATCACAGAAAAATGCTAAAGGAATCTAGTTGTAGTCTTGTAAATAGTGATTCACAGTCTTTATCAAATCTTAGTCTGAGACTAGGCTAAGACTTAAAACTTTAAACATTTGTCTATAAAAGTGAGCAGGTATGAGCTGTTAGTTTTCTAGAGTCTTTTGCAAATCTTTTCAAAGTCTGCTGTTGTAAGCCCAGCATAAGTTAGGAAGTTGAGCTGCACAATGGTGAGGTGGTTTGTACTGCGGCTTCATAGCAAGACTGTTGCTGGTTCGACACCATGGCTGGGGGTACACATTACACACCATGCAGTGACACTTCTGATGATGACGGAGGACTATGATTGAAAGCAGCATTAATATCGGTATCAGCCAATGTTAGTAATTTTTTAACATATCGGTCCTATTAGCAAAACTGGGCCGATATTACCAGCCAATATTTCTTTTTGGTTAATTGCTGTTTGCGTACATGTGTCAGGACGAGAAGGTGGGTTTGGCCATGCGGCCATGTTTGGACATGTGACAGTGATCCAGCACTACATTGTAGAATGTAACTGAAACTAGAAACTAGAAATGTCAGCTGTATGGTCATTTTTAATACTCAAGAAGCAGTATGCAAAATTTGCAAAGTCAAAGTGGTGCGAGGAGAATGCCTTTCAAATTAGGAAACTGAGATGATGTTCTGATCTGGAAAACATGTTTCAAATGACATAATAGATGGATGGGAGAAATATTGCTCATAAAGGAAGTCATGCATTTGTTGCTGTATTTTAGGCTTTCCATGGGCAACAATCTATATGTGAATAAAAGTTATCCAATTCAGAAGTAATTTAATGAAAGTCTATGTTTTATACCACAGAGAAAGAAACATCCATCTTTTTCATCCTAGGAGAGATGATAGGCTTGAAAAAAAACAATAAAATAAAAAAAATGCAAATGAATAAATAAAAGCACATTAATATTTAAAAACCTGAAATGAAAGAAACGACAATGAAAAATTAAAGGTTATTAATGTTTTATAGACACTAGTGTACTTTTAAATCAAATGTAGTTCAAAATCAAGTAGATTTTCAACATTTTTCTCTATAAATAAACAGAGAGGATGTTGTGATCGTAAACATCAAAAAGACTCAAGAACTCAGCATCACTTAAATGTTACACAGTCAAATCAAATTTCATTCATAAATCACTTTTCTCACAGAAAGCAGCACAAAGTGATTTATATTTAAAAAAAAAAAAAAAACTTTTGGTACATTTAAAATGCAATTCTTCACACACCCAAGTATATACAGTAACCTAACAACTTTAAAAACACACATTTGATCATAATCTCTCTCACTGACATGCACTCATACACACACATGCACAACACACATGAAAACACCCCAAATATGAAAAATGTAAAAATAAAACAAATCCAACATGTTTTCATGAACTGCTCTTAAGTGAATAAACTTGCTTTTGTAGAGTCTCCACGGGAGGGCAGGATAGACTTCATTGTTAGTTGTGATTAAGTAGAAGAAATACTGTGGTGGACATCCACAAGAAGTACATGGGGTGAGCTCTTCTTGAGCATTTCCTTTAATCTCAGGGAATATATAATATCTGGGAAGGTGGCGTTCAGCCGATTACAGTGTTGAGACTGGACAGGACAGAAAGGGCTGGGCACTCTAGTGGGGGGTTTATGAGGACAGAACATGAAGTGGGCATGGTGGGAGAGGAGAAGCTCGGTGCCCTGCTGTTGTGTTTGGGCTTTACGGGGAACAGAAACATGTTGGTCAAATAAAGATCCTACCTCTTGCCTCTGCTCTGGTTTAAAAATACTTCTGTATTTGTTTCATGGTGGTCACATATGTACACTGTTTTTGTTGAAATTTGCTTGTCGGTATTTCGAAGGAAACAGAATTAGGTGACTGCGTTGTTGTAAATATGGCAACGGTGAGTGAACTCCAACTTCAGAATTGAGTTCTTTGTGTATAACTTTGTGTGTGCTTTAGTCCCACTGATTTTATAGGTATTTAAAAGCTACTGTTGGCTGATTTATAAGAACAAGGGAAAGAAAAAAAATCTGCATAAAAGTCAATAAAAATCATGAGCAAGAGGAAGCAGAAAGCATGTGTTTAAGGAAGCCGGAAGCACTAGATAACATTATCTTAATTTTGCATAAAAGACCCATTTCCTGTCCATTTCTGCTTCAGAGCCACAAAGTTGTTTCTGCATTACCTCCTGAAATATGTGCCTGTGTTAATTATGTGTCATAAACCATTGAAAGAAATTTGCAAATTCCTTTCAGTGGCGCAGTTTTTTAATGATACATTGACTTTGACCGGCTTATTATTGATTTATACTCTTTATTTCTCTCATTTTTATTTCATATATAAAAAGATGACTAATTTCAGTCATTTTATTTAGTAATACCATCACAAGGGAAATGGTTCTGTTTGGGAATTAAACGCAACAGGACTCCACTGACTGTCGCAAGTCTGTCACCATCAGCTTTTCAGTCGTTGACTATTAGGAACAAAGCTTTAAAAGATTGTGCAGCTGAGGTGAATTCACTCTGCCTTTGCCAACCCACCTCCACCTTACATCATCAGTTTACACTTTATTTCTCCAACTGTCTTGCTTTTAAATCAAAGAAAAAAATGCATTAAAATGTATATTCTTCAAACATAAAGTTTCTTGAATGATTTTCTTTTAAACTTTCATCATCCTTTTTTTGGACAAAAATCAATCACTCACACTTTTGTCAAAGTTTTACCCATTTCAACACACGGTTCCTTGACCCAGCAATCAGACAAATAAACTTCTTTTATTTCATGTCTTTTGAGTTTAACCTTGAGAAACTATTTGAAAATAACTAAGACAATATGAAGGAAAAAACAAGTTTAAAGGTATTTTTATTTTATGGTTGCTACTCATGAAACAGTGCAAGTGAAATAATTACTTCAGTTAAAGCCTCCGTTTGGCAACCAGCATCAAAAACTGCATTGAAATTTGTCAAGTTTTTAGGAGTTTGCAGTTTGCAGAGTAGGTGGTGTTAAGGCAGATGGTAACGTCTGTCTTCATGTAATTTGAGTTAATGCTAAAATGTTTAAACAAAAATAGACAAAGCCATATGTTCATGCAGATACATCAAATAAAGTAGTGTTCATGTTAACCTTCATTAACACAAACACTGTTTACAACACATGGCAGTCAACACTTCATTCCACAAACAAATTAGTATCAGCTAAATTTAAAATATCTCAAAGGCTTCAGGCATGGAAATCTAACATCAGCTACCCTAAAGACATGATGGAAACTGTTTATCAAGAAAGTCTGCTCAAGGCTCTGTGCAGCTATTTAAACAAATTATGTCAAATGCAGTCACATTATTTTTTCTCAACCTCACCTTTAACAGCATCTTTTAAGTTGCTGAAGATACTTCAGAGAAATTGTCACAAGAGGGAAAAACAAAGTTATATGACTTTAAATCAGTGTCTCTATACAGGGAGCTGCACATTGTTTAATGTAGGGGTTGTCATCATCAAACTCCCCCCTGTTAATTTGGTTAACGTAGTGGCAAGGCCCACGCAATCTGGTTATAACAACACAACCTAAAACACAAGTGCAAATGTTCTTTTTTTTAACTTGTCCTGTCCAGCATCGAAGCAAACAGAATAATGGTCTGGCTGCTGTGTTATGCCGAACAAATTTGCTTTGCCAAGGGGATGTTTATGGGTAAAAGGCTCCCCTTTATAAGCTGATTCGTTTATTTATTTATTTACTTTGAATCATGGAATCTATGTAATCTTGCTGGATCTGACCGGAGGGGACAGAAAATGGCAGAAGATAGCAAAAAGAAACAAAAAGGAAAGCAGAAAGAAGAAATAGGAGACACAAACATAACAGATAGAAGGCAATGACCCTTCATTCCCAACCATCAATCAACTGCTACACTGGTACAAAAATGCATCAGAAAATTTACATTCTACAGTTTTTACAAAATAAAACTGAGCTAACAGTAATCAAGAGTTCCTAAATAATAACCAGATCAAAAAACACATCACAAACGTATGACAGTAACTACCGAAGTACCAGATACACACTCACAAAGAAAGATAAATAAAAAATAGAAGTATCTTTTGGTGCGATGTGATCGTGCAAATGCGACCACGCCTCTAAAGAGGCTACAGGCAGACTAGGGTGGCAGACTAGACAGAGACCCGGGCCATCAGCAGCAATCCCGGAGAATGATCCCAAGCCACGCCATCATGAAGATGACCCCAGACCCACCCAGAGGGTGGTAGAGGAAGGCCCCAGCCAGAGCCCCCCATGGTCACGGAGCATGTGACGGTGGGGGTCAAGTGCTAATGTTCTGTTAATCTTACTTTTTGCTTCAGGTCTGGTTTCAGCCAGGTTGGAAACTGGGTCACCTGTTGGTCTTCCACTTAAAGGTTTCTTTCATGCTGGCACATCCGGTATATTTTGCATTCCCTCTAGGATTTTGTGGCAACTTTTGTTACTTCATTTTATATGAATTCATTTAAAAATTCAAATACTGATATTCCAATATTCTTTATTGGACTAATCACACTGGGGGAGTTACAGCAGAGTGAAGCTGCAACTTATTCAAACAGCAAGCAAAATAAATAGTAAAAAAAAAACAAAAAAAACAATACACTAATTGACTCATAATGTGCAGCAAGTCCAGATGTTAAAAACATCAAGAAACGTTTTCTCATCTCAGACATTCTCTAGTGTTTCACTGGAAAAATGTTTCTTGGCTGATGACTTTTCTTTGTCTTCCACCTCTCTGTTGCAGTGCTGGAAAAGTGTTGTGGTTCTCGGTGGTGATTGTAGATGCAGATGCTTCAAATTTCTTCTCTTCTTCTATGTGTTGAACAGACTAGACACGCCAATGCCGTATTACTGCCATTTATTGTTCAGTATTATCCAGGTCACATTTATTTTGCACACATCTATATGTTCACAGTCAGAAACATGGAAGTAAAGCTGTTGGCGTATGCATATCAGGCAATGAAGAGCAACGCCGTGATTTGTCTCAGTTGCATTAAAGTTGCTGTAATTGGACTAAATTGCAAGGACATGCAGAGTTCAGGAGGATTTGCTGAATATGTTTTAATAGTTGCAACATCAAAAATTCCTGGAAGGACTGATTTGTATGAGGGGCCGTTTGAGACATTATTCAGAATTACCCTCTCATAGACACATGTGAAATTTAAGTCATTCACACATTATACTGAAACCTCTCAAATATTTTACTGAAATCATTCACACATTATAGTAAAACCTCTCATACACTATACTGAAACTGCCTCTTTTATACTATACTGAAATCTCCTCTTATATACTATACTGAAATGCTCTTAAACACTATGCTGAGATCATTCACACAATATAGTGAATTTTTTTAAATCACATTTCACTAGTATGTATGAAAGGAATACTAGTGTGTGAGAGCAGATTTCACTTGAAAAGGAAGTCATTTTAGTTGAAACGGAAGTCACGTAGTAGAAAAAAACAGGAGCGCATTTTCAAAACAAACCAAAGAAGAAGTTGGAGAACATCGTAACAGATGTTTTGCAAAGACGTATGCTGTATTAATATTTGTTCATTCGCCTGGAAGTAATCTCAGTGAAGCAGCTGGCATCTCCAATACTATTCTGGCGTCAGCAGAGACTATTAAGGGTTAACGCGGCATCAGCCGGACAACCGACAGTAGTAAGTCTGAATGGGGACATGCTAACTAGCCACCTAGCATAACTCGGCCATTGGGATACACAGTGCTGTAAAACGAAGACCTGGACAGCACTGTGAGTCATATCTTGGAGAATACTCCAAACGCAGATGAAGAGTAGGTTGTCCAGTGCCATCCAGGTCTTCCTATGACAGAACTGCATATCTTAAAGGCCGAGTTATGCTAGGTGGCTAGTTAGCGTATCCTCATTCAGACTTCCTACTGTCAGTTATCCGGTTGCTGTCGTGTTAGACCTGACTTTTCTAATAGTATCTGCTGAGGCCAGTATAGTATTGAAGAAACCAGCTGCTTGACTTAGTCATTATAAACTCATGACCACATCAATAGAATTAAACAATCCCTCTGCCATTGAACAGAATCTACACCTGCTATGCTTTCTGCAAACAAGATGAAAAGTTGAAAATGTTCGTGTCCCGGCCACAAATTTTAATATAATGTTATAAATACAACCACACAGTTACTATCTCAGTTACATAAGCACGGTGCTTCAACACTGACTTAAACACTGACAAATGAAAACAGTAACATAGGGTTGAGAACTTCCTTTATCAAACACTGAGTCAAGGATGAGAAAGGGAGCTGCATTTCAGTATAGTATGTGAGAGGAAACTTTAGTATAGTATATAAGAGGCAGTTTCAGTATAGTGTATGAGAGGTTTCACTATGTGTGAATGATTTCAATATAATATATGAGAGGTTTCAGTATAATGTGTGAATGACTTAAATTTCATATGTGTCTCTGAGAGGGTAATCCTGAATAATGTCTCAAACGGCCCCTCATAGATTTGCAGGGGGGTTTGATGACATAGCAGCTGATACAGGCTCCCCCCATCACCCCGATCCTGAACTGGATGAAGCAGGTATGCTGTGTTGTGGGACAGTATGTTATTATCTTGGAACATGCATGCCCTGTGGTTTTATGCACATTGAAAATGAAACTTGACTCATGAGCTATTCTGCAGCCAGTAATGATGGATTTGTTACCCATAAATTAAATTAAAACTATACACTACACAGTTTATAAAAGCAGTGCAGTTTGAGCAACAATCCGATGGTAATAAGAAAAACAGATGACTGGGCTCACAGCATGATTCCTCCTCCTGCTCCGACAGCTTCTTACCGAACTTCTTTTTGTTGATTTCATTTTTAGACTCTGTCACTGTGTATTTTAATGTCTCGTTTCCTGTTGTTGTTGCCTTTTCTCTTCCTGCGCTGCGTTTTGGCAGCACAATAACTGACATGCTGTTGGAAGTGGAACAAATTACTGTTTAAATGGGATTATTTTCACAACGTTCCCTTTTTTTCCGCCTCCTTTTTACTCTGTGATTGGATTGTCATTTGAATTGATCCAAGGACCAAACCGCCATTCCACCCTGTGTTTCTGCTGTTTATCAAGACGTTGTGTTTGGCAGCGAAAAACAAACAAGAAAAAAGTTCCTTAATGATGTCTCTGACTCATTTTTCAGAGATGGTGACAATAAAATCTATTTAGGAGGAAACCACTTATTTTTTCATTGCTCCATCCAGCAGACAGCATGAATAAACCTGTTTCTGAAGCTTTTTAATCTCCTTAATAAGATTAGAAAAGTGAAAACTTGTTTGTACACGCAGTAGCTCCAAATAATTATGTGTCTTGTCACTTCGCGGAGCCCTGAAATTTGCCCCAAATTGACTTGTTTTCAGTTGGAGCTTCAAATCGTAGCAGAATGGATTTCAGTTCAGTTCATGTTATGATTAAACACTAACCTCTGAGGTCCCACATGCTTTGCTTTTCCACTTTTCAAACATTTTTATTTCCCTATTTATCTCATTTCCTCTTGTCCCATTCAGTTTGCATCCTTTTCCTGCCTTTTTCTGCCTACTCTTCATCTCCTCCTATCTGTCTCCTTGTGTCCTTCACTGCTAG
>JBAFTA010000008.1:5593267-5606775 GCA_036919975.1 Melanotaenia parkinsoni | reverse complement strand
TATCTGGAAGTGGGATGTTAACAGTGAATATTTTGGGCCTGTTGGGTTGTGGGGAAGGGTCTTTGTGGATTGGGCTTGCTTCCCACAGTTACAAACAGATCCAGTCCTCCCAGACTGGTCATTTGTAAGGATCCAATGCTGCCGCACGTAATTTCAAAGATCATTAAAATGGTTTCACTGGTATGATGGAACAGATAAATTCAGTACTGTCAACCTTTGTGAAACGTGAGTTTGAGACCAACAAACCTTCAATAGCAACTCAAGAGTTGCACATTTTTTTTCTATAAGAGACATTACTATGTCTCTATCCATCTTCATGTACAACACAGTAGTACATGTTGATGCTGTCCAACTACTCAAACCTGACTAGTCCCCATAGTGGTGAATTTTGGTAACAACACATTCTATTAAAACAAAGCTCTGCATCTCTACAGGAAGTGGAGTACAACAAATATATGTGACGTAAAATAACTATAATCACTCATCTCCGATAAATAATCGATGAATAAACAAAACAACTACCGTAGGATGGAGGGTGGTGGACTTATTTCTAAGCTTAATATCCTCACAACAGTTTAGAAGAACATTATTTCCTTGTTAAGTTTAAAGACAATAGTCTTTGTAACATACTAAGTATTCTAGGTGGTGTATACATACTACAGTACATAGTCTGTACTATGTTTGTCACTATCATGCATTTTATGACCTTAAAAGTTATTAATTTCATAGCGCCACAGCACTTTTAATCATCTCTGTTTAAGAAAAGCATAAGTAAACAACAGCATAACTGGGGTTAGCTTGTTTATCATAGAAGAAAATAAAAAAAAATGTGCATCTTTAGGATACAGCTATTATATTTACAATATTTACCTGATGTTGGTATGACACTGCACTGAACATGTAGAAGATGAAAAGGAACTGACAGTCAAAAAAAAGCCATGCATTGCATTATGGGAAACACTGCAACATAGACAAATTGGATGCATACTGAAGTAATTTTCACATACAGTGTACCACATGACAAGACAAACAAACAACAGAATGCTACTACTATTTACCTAGTTTCAAATATAGCCAACACAACATGGTTGAATGACAAAACAAGTATGGTTTGAGCACTAATGTGTTTACAAACAACATTCACTGCCATGGAAGCCATTTTTACCCTTCACATGCAGTTACTTTCATGACTTCTAGAGGTCGCATGTTCATTCTAAATTAGCTTTTTCGATCAGCAGTCGATATGGCAGAAATATTCTTGAAGTTAGAATTTCATCTAACCATATTTTTATTCATATGTTTCTTTGAATCTTCTATTGACAACAGGCATTGTCCCTGAATCCATCTTTGCAGGTGGAAAACCTTGGAAAACCTCAGTTTTATCCTACATATAAATACTACAAAAATTAGTTTTTATCATCTCAAGAATAAAGCCAGAGCTTGCCCTATTCTCTCTCAGGGCAACACAGACATGTTAATTCATATTTTAATAATTAGTAGCACAGACTACTGTAATGCCCTGCTTTTTGGTCTTCCCAAAAAGAGTATTTTGACCCCTCAATTACTACAAAATTTAGCTGCACCTCTCCAAAGAAAAACCAGAAGGTGGGCTCACATTACAACTGTTTTAAGGTCACTGCATTGGTTCCCTATGTGTTTCAGAATCAATTTGAAAGTTCTTTTAATAGTTTATAAATGCCTTAATGATTCTCTGCCTTCTTATCTAAATTCTTATCTTACCTACATAACCAGAAGAATTTTGCTCTTCCAACATTTTGGAATATTTGAACAGAAGTCAATGATGGATTTTTGTAAAAATAAATACACATGACCAGCCTAACTAAATATTTATCCAAAGTTTTTTTTTTTTTTTTTTTTTTGACACATAATCAGAGCTTTTATCAGGACTTTGATCTTCAGTCTGAATCCATGTCTCTTTGGGTATTCTCAGCTGAGTGCATGGTGCTTGGTGTGCTGCGTGAGTTCTGAACTAACCTCCATCTATCTGCATAACAAGAACTCTCAGACTTTCTTCACACCGATCAATCACTGCCTCAATTTTGTTCCTTCTACAGCCACTTACTTCCCTGCTATGTGCAGCACTTTGTAATGTTATGTTTAAAAAATGCTAAATAAGTAAAGTTGTACTGTTATTTATTATTACCTCATTTAAATTTCCCTTTGCATTCGGCTGCACTGTGTTCAGGCGTTAGCCTATAAAACGACACCACACGCTAATGTAGTGACAGCACTGCCTGGACATATAACTGAAATTTGATTCATTCACCACCTGGTTTACACAGGAAATGTTCATTTATACCAACTAAAACTAATTGTTAACCTACACTGGGAGGATTGGTGTGTTCATTTAGATCCCTGAACCTGCAGGGTATTTTCCAAGAATATAATATAATATAAATAAATAAATAGAATTTAATATAAAAAACAACACAAGTAAAACCTGAAGCTCAATTAAAAACAGCTATTTGTTCTAAAAGATTTAAATAAACAAAAATGTACACTTTAGCTGTTATTTAAAATTTAGTCAACAACACACACACACGTAAAACCATGCTGTAATTAAATTTTGTTTGAGAATGAAATCCCAGTACTGATATTTCTCTTGGAGTTCTGGGTTGCAGCTTGGTTGTGTCGATCATGGGGAACCTTGGTGGGCAGCGATTAAGGTGACAGACACCAACTAAGTGCTTGTTTAGTGCTTCTGTTATTCACGGCCATAGATCAGGTCTGGCCACTGAGGGCGTGAGGGTGCAGTAGCACCTCCAACAGTGTAAATCTTCTACTAAAATCTTCAGAAAGAACTTGTTCAGGAATCTTCTAGCTACAGGTTCCTCTTCTGATTTACAGTAAAAACATACAGGAGTGTTTTGTTTTTTTCTTTTACCAGATAAGAATAGATTGCTCAACAGTTATCTCTGAGACTAACACCAATAGATTTTTATTTCACAGGAGTTTTTTTTCTGATGTCAGTGAGAGTTCCTGCTGATTAAAGTGCTGGTGCTTGTTGATTGGCTGTCTCACCTCACAGGCTGGAGTGTCTGCTGAGGCTGCGGTGTTGTTTCCCCGCAGATCTGCAGCTGAGAGTGAAGAGGAGGAGGAAGAAGACGAGGAGGAGGAGTGGCACAAGTTTCTCTTCGGGGAAACTCCTGTCTGTTAATTAGCAGCGAGCAGATGGAAGAAAGTCCACATCTCACTAGGGATCAGTTCTACCCAAGAAGCAGTAATAACAGCGGCGGCAGCAACCTTGCTTTATTTATTTCTAAGCTCAGCAGCGGCAGCAGCAACAGTGGGGCGATGTCACCTCCCTGGGAAGAGATGGAGGAGAACCCGGGAGGGTTTGCAGGAGAAGTCTTAGACACATACAAGATGCTGGGAGCTTCTTTTCACAGATTTCCTCAGAGACGCAGAAGGAGAGCAGCATTCAGCTGCCGATTGAGTGTTGAGTTTAGTTACTTATCATTACTTTGTTTACAACCATCTGTGTACACACACCCTTCTCATCTTATCTGCGTCTCCCTGAGCTCCACATGCTGTGAGCCGTAACCTGCCGGCCTCCCGCTAAAACCCAAGCCTCATCGACAGCTGCTGCAGAGCTGCTGATTTCTTGTCTCGGCGCACGTAAAATAAAATCTGCTGCAAACAGGATGTGACTTTGTGGAGGCATCTGCAGATCACCTTCTCTTTCAGGGGCTGTTTTTGCTCCATTAAGCAATCTGCCTACATGCTAACTACAGAGGCATCGAGAGCTAATGAAGATTTCTGCTGGTTCAGGAGAAAACACGCCAAAAAGGGCTCCCAGAAGTTTACAAAACTTGAGCTGGAATTACATATGGCCTATAAGTTCTTCAACTACTGGCAGTTTGTTGGCTTAGTTGGCAGAGCATCCATCTCCCATGCAAAAGAGGAGAGTTCAATTCCTGAAGGGGTGAATATGTACATCTTCCAGTTGGGTCATTAGGCAAGACCCTTAACACTACTGCCTGTAAGTCTCTTTGGAGAAAAGTGTCTGCTAAATTACAGTGTAGACATGGTCAAGTTGACTTGCTAAAGTTTAATCTGAGCATCAGACTGAAGAACAGGGGATTTAAGTAACTTTGACTGTGGCATGGTTGTTGGTCTGAGTTAGTTTAGAAACTGCTGCTCTACTGGGATTTTTACATTTTTCTGTCAAACTTTTCTAGAATTGTTCACTTTTATGTGAATAAAGATGAGTCAGAAGAAAAGAAGTTGTTAAATCAGACATGCCCCCTCATCGTATTGAGGAGAACTTAGATGGTGGTCAGAATCTGGTTTTATGAGTCCACACTGTGACAGTAACTCTATTCTCAGACCTGCTGTAAAGCAGAATTATTAACTGAGGCAGAATCAGAAGGAAAGACCAGCCCCAGTCCAGACAACAAGCACAGAGCTAAAAACTGAAGGGTCTCTTACGATATATGACCTTATCAAGGAGTGTTGACACGAAACCCACGCCTTCTTCAATTAGAAGCAACTCAGCTGGAAAGGAGAGAAAGGAGAGATGGAGGATAGGTAAAAGGACAGTGAAGTGGTGTTTGTTGGGGGTAGAGTGAAGGTCCTTGTTGGTCCCTTACCATATGTTTTCACTTAGTCAATCATGTCGACACTTCTGGAACAGTCTGCTGCTGCCAACAAGGCGTGCTCGCTTTGACACTTTACACCCACCATCCGCAATGTCCTATAAACAAGATTTAATTTCCCATTTTATCTATTCAGACTGGCAGAGAGGAAAGCAGAGTCATTAAATAGGTTTAATTTTTCCCCAACAGCACTGAAAGAGTCTCACATATATAAACTCGCTCTAAGATTCAGTTTATATGCAGAAAATAGGGCGTTCCTTCTCATTAATCATCCCAGTTATTGGAGAAATATGGGGTCTAAACGTAAAGTCTGAACACATTCAGCCATTTGGTGACTCAAGCAAAAACATTTAGTAGCAATTTGTATTCTATTTAATGAATGTCCTTTAAAAAGGCTTTCTCCCTTTTTTTTTCTCTCTTTGTTTACCTGGTAAAAGTAAAATGTGACACAAAAAAAGAAACAAGGGGAGATGAAGGAGGATGAATCAGCTGTCCTCTGAGATGGTGGCCTGAGGGAACAAATTAGCCATCTGCAGATGACCATAGGGCTGATGGTTATGTGTTTATTGATGGACAGAAAGTGATGAAACAAATTTGAACATTTCAGCTAACATGAGAGAAAAAACAGCTACACAAAGGAATGATAGACAGGATGAGAACAGAAGAGAGGATGGTGTTAAGAGGACAGTAATGTGACATGTTTCCTGTTCATTTGCTTTTTCACATCTAAAAGTCCGTTCAAAAGCCTTTAATTCTGCATGCTGTTGTTCTGGTGGCTAGTGGGCTCCTGATTATATCCATTCTACAGTCATTTAGCAGACACTTTTATCCAAAGCGATTTACATCTAAGAGTAAGAACAACACAAGCAAGAACTCAAACAAGATGGGACATCATAATTAAGGTGTAGCCAGACTGCTGTGAGTCCAGTTGGACCCAGGTGCTGTCATGTAGTGCTAGAGGCAGTGCATTTTTTGTTTGTTTATTTTTAAGTCCTATGTTAAATACAAGACCACAATTTCATCACACAATATCATCTTGGGCATAAGTGCACGCAGCTTGTTCAGTCCTTAGTTGAGCCAAAGAGCTGGACAAATCTTTCTAACTCATTTAGTCAAGCTAAATGTGGAAAAGCTCCTTAAACAACTGAGTCTTCAGCTTGCTTTTAAAAGTGGATAAGGACTCTGCGGATCGGACGGAGTTTGGTAGATTGTTCCACCACCGGGAAACAACGGAGGAGAAGAGTCTAGCTACTGATTTTGCACCACGTTGTGGTGGGAGCACACTAGGCGTCTTTAACTGGCAGAGCTTAACTGTCGAGAGGGAGTGTAGCTCTGGATTAAGGAGTGAAGGACGACTGGAGGCGTTTGGGTTATTGTTTTGTAAGCCAGAAGCAGAGCTTTGAATTTGATGTGCGCTGCAACTGGAAGCCAGTGAAGAGCGATTAGCAGCGGAGTGACATGAGATCTTTTGGGCTGGTTGACGACCAGACGTGCTGCTGCATTCTGGATCATCTGCAGAGGTTTAATTGAGCATGCAGGCAGGCCAGTCAGTAAGGAGTTACAATAGTCAATGTGTGAAATGACCAGAGCCTGGACCAGGAGCTGTTCCGTGTGTTCTATCATGACACCAAGATTCCTGGTAGAACACCTTGTAAAACAAGCATGATATCATGGACAGTTTAGGACTTTTGTCTACTTAAGGCTCATTTATACTCCTTTATCTATGTAAACAGGTATGTTTGTTTTAATCATCACCACCCCCATACTTCCATGTGTCCTTTAATGTTGGCATAGTTGTTAGTCAGTACATCCACCAGAGGGCAGTGCAGAGTTCAAAGTCAACTTCCAAAATCGGACACCAGTTTCTGAAAATAGCAAACATGGTGATAGTGGAGGAGATCAAGATGATCCACATTCTAAAAAAATAGACATGTAAAGAGGCATGTTGGGTTATGTTTTCTTCCCAAACAATGGGTTAAAATGATTAAGCTGCTTAGTTAAAGTTACCTAAACGTGGATTAAAACGAAAACCCAAAATTTGGGTTATTAAACTACTAGCAGTTATGTGAAAATGACCCAATAAATTTAATCCCAAATCAGCATTTGTAAATGTCAAATGATCATAAAACATCATGTTTCAGTCTTTTATTGAAAAAAGGGCAAACCATCTTAGTTTGTAAAAATGTGCAAAAGTACAATGTGTAAAAGTAAAAGTAAAAATTTTAAAAAGCAGATGATTATTCAAGTTAATTATTTCATGTCTGGTTTTGTGTAGCTGAAAAACAAGACAGAAATGTTCTAAAACACCCATCAACTGCACTCAAAAGAAATGGATGTTCAATGGCTGTCCCATCTGTTACCAGATATACTTGGTTTGCCCAGCACTCCTCTGCCAGCATAAGGATCATGGATACTCTTCTGTTTTATCAGGTACTCCACCACGTTTTGTTCCAATCTGAGGAGAAGCGTGAAAAAACAAAAACAAAAGAGAGCACAACAAATCTTAAAAGTAACTCACTTTGGAGTAGGATGTCAGATTCTATTATCAGCTCACAAGCTAGACATCAGCAAGAGCCTTGAAAATCTTCTGACCTCTGGGTTGCAAAATTCTTCTTCCAACTTTGTCGGACGCAGCTGGAGGAGTATGGAGGTATTTTTCTATCTTTAATCAAGAGCGCAATTCTTTACTTTGAGAGCAAGATTTCTGGTTTTCACGCTCAAATATCATCCTGCTCTCTTGCAAAACTCTGCTCTCACACTCAGAAATTCCCCTCTGGCTTTCAAATATATTGTTCTTCCTTCCAAAACTCTTCGTTCAGACTTGGTCTCCTTCCCTTCACACTCAGACACATTCTCTGCTCTTTCAAAACTTCTGCTCTTGGATATTTTTTCCTCTGTCTTGGGTTGTTGAAAGAGCTGTCTGTCAAACCTCCTCCAGCCAATAGAATATGAGATAAATCGAGAAAATTGGCTTCAGGTTTCACTTATTTTACTTGACACAGTGACTCCTTAGCCCAGATTTTGTTTGAATATAAACTTTTAAGTAGTGACTAATTAACATTTTATGTTTTGTATAAACAGTGTCGCTTTAATTAAACAAATAAGTTGATTCTAATAGTTTTCTACATTGTGCAGTGTAAAAATAATGATTAGCCAAGAAAACACAACGTTACGTTTCTGTCAGGGGGGCGGGGCTATATTCAAAACTCAACATATCTGGACTGCAAATGCTCATGGGTAACGCTGATTAAGTTGAAATGTAAGCTTTTTTGAATTTTTGCTGTGCTATAAATTTGAGTTATGTGCTTTAATTCCTGTGTTAACAATTGTACAACGTGATAAAGTTCTGCCCTCTTTGAATTTTAAAATTGGTGCCATGAATGAACAGGACAGTACAGGAAAAGAAACCCACCACCAGCGACCGAGTTTGTGCATTGTGCAATGGGTAAAGTGATACTTACTGACACAACCCATTGCCAACTTCTCAGTACTGCTGATTAGCGTTCTAGACTATGCATCTACAAATTATCCTTAGATGTGTGTTAAAGGTGAACGAAAACACTAAACGTTATGAATAAATCTTATGATAGAGAATTAGTTTAAACTACTAGAGGCTTTAAAGAAATTGAGATAAGTGACCTAATGGGTGTAAGTAAATTCTAATGGTTGCCCATGTTAAAACAACTTGACATGTTTTAGGTTTAAGGCAATGGGCTTCCACAAAAATTTCTAGTAAACTCAACTAATCTGGGATTAGAGTGCAGGTAAGTTAACTTTTTTTTTTATTTATTATTATTCAATCAATGCAATCTGGTGGGCTATATATTATTGGCAGCCTGCAGGCTGCCGGTTGCCAAACACTGCTTTATGTGCTTTCACAAAGTCATCATAGTTGAGGCAGTAGCCAATCACATAGATCTACCAGTGGCCTAATGAGTTACTGACAAAGAAGTGTCTACTTTATAGTGGAAAGCTTAAAATGATTATAATAAGCAAAAAAGCAAAACAACCAAAGAAAAAAAAAAAAAAAAACTGGTCTGGAGATACTGTGTAAAAGTAAAACAAGCGCATCCTGATGAAGGCAGTGATGATTTGTTCCATCATCATTTATCTTGTATTCTATTGGCTGGAGAAGGTTTGACAGACAGCTCTTTCAGCAACCCAAGAGGGAGGAAAAAATATCCAAGTACAGAAGTTTTGAGAGAGCAGAGAATGTGTGTGAGTGTGAGGGAAGGAGACCAAGTCTGAGTTTTTTAGAAGGAAGAACAATATATTTTAAAGCGAGAGGGGACTTTCTGAGTGTGAGACAAAAGAGTACCACATTTTTTCAAATACAATATTTTACTTCTACAGACATGCGCATTGATGTTTTTTCTGTATTTTAATCTTATTTGAATTTAGACTCAGTGTATTGATTTTTCTATCTGATCTATAAAAAATATTTATAAAATAATATCCTGTCATATTAATATAATATAAATTTTCAATAAAAACACCTGGATCATTTTCTTGTCCTGTTTATCACTGAGACAAATGTGGTAATTATAACTATATATTACTGGTGACTCACTAATGTCCATTGAAGTTGTTAATATACGATCCACACCCATGCATACATTTAAAAATTGGTTTATATGAACACAGAAACTAATAATAATAATAAATCTTTATTTGTATAGCACTTTTAAAAAAACAAGGTTTACAAAGTGCTGAACAGCACACAGCAAAGTAATGTAATAAAATCAACAATGAAAAGACACATGCATGAGTACATTTTGAAAATAAATAAAGTAAATAAAAACGTTATAAAAAAGCTAGTCTATAAAGGTGTGTTTTAAGAAGTGACTTAAAAGATGAAACTGATGGTGCCAGCCTCATCTCCTCAGGCAGGTCGTTCCAGAGTCGAGGGGCTCGGACAGAAAAAGCTCGGTCACCTCTGGTCTTGAGTTTCGACCCGGAACTAGATTAAATTGGACTGACTGTAAATGTCCTCATTGTTAATTAGTGCTGTATGAAAAACAATTAATAGAAATGAAATACCCATTTTCAAAACTTCCTTTGTTCTACAACATTTTATTTTAATTTGCTACCTATGGATCTCATTTTATTCCTTCCCATGAGACATGTTGAATGACAAAGAAACTGAATGTCCTTGAATTGAAAAGTAAATGAAAGCATACATGTTAACACAATAAATCTGAAATACTTGTGCTAAAATGAGATAGAAAAAGAAATAATCAAATAAAAACTATTCATTAATGCCCAAGGAAAATCATCACTTGATGTTTTGTTTTTGCAAATAAAAATATTTATTTTCAGGTTAAAATAAAATGTGTCTGCTGGAAGTGAATAAAAAGGTTCAACCAAGTTCCAACTTTTCTGCAGCCTCCATCCATTTGTATTCTTACTGCATGAGCTTGACATTCAGTCTCTTACTGCACAATGCTGCCTCTTCAAGAAAAGGCTAAGGGGGAGAGAGGAAAAAGAGACATTCCTCTTGTAAAACAAACTTCTGTGTTATTTTTTTATGATTAAAATTAAATAAACTGAATCATAATATTTGAGTTTCATAAGTTTGTTTTGGTGCTTTTTTAATGATGAAATAGTGTGTTGGATGTACAGACTTACTGCTTTCTAGTCCCTAAGAACAAGGAAACCAATAATTAGAATAGATTTTTTTTAACAGTTCCCAAAGTGGAACTCATCGTCCCAACTAAATCACAGATAAAGGAACAGAGAGATGACTAAATAAACGTCCAGTTACAGACGACAGGAAGCAGTGTGAACTGTAAAAATCCATCCTCAGGCAAAAAGTGTGCAGAATACAAGTCATCTCATCTGACTGACTGAACGTCCCTGTTTCCATCTAGCTCTGAAAATCCCACGCAGCACAGAGCTCTGACCTGCAGCTTTGGAGGAAGGCTGAGATCTGTCACTCTGTTAATCTGACTAACCTCTCTGACATTAAGATAATCAGATTAAAGTCTTCACACAGCTTCACTATGAGTTTTTGTTCAAGCTGGCTCATGAGTGTGTGACTGCAGATGAGCCGACTGTCGGGGTCACTGGTTCAACCTCCTAAACTATTGGTGAAATTGAATTAAACTGAGAACAGACTTTAAGTCAAATTTGAGTGAATTTAGAATATTAAAAGTGAATTAACATGATATTAACACATGAAAGTGGAGCAGAGGGACCAGATAATCACTTCCCAACAGAGAGAGATTGTATCTGGAGTCACAGTCAGAAGTTTCTCTGATGTTCAGTCTCTTTAAGATTTGAGTCCAGTTTCCATTTCAAAAGAGGTGGAGAGACTCAGCCTCTGTACATGTGTGAATCTTTTTAAAAGAAAGTAAAAACTCTGAGTTTAAAAAGTCTTTATGTAGAATTTATCTGAAATATCTGTCCATAATGTGACATACAAAAGAAACCCTTTCCTTGATCCTGGGATTGAACATCTACTTTCTCAGCAACTGGACGGGTTTGGTAATTTGACAAGGACGCGTTTTCATCTGAGAGAAAGCTGCAGGGGAGAGAACAAAGACATTAAAGCAGGTTGGAGTAATGGTATGAGAGGTGGCAGGTCAACAGTCTGTTTCCCTTTGAAGCAAAAAGCAGAAAGACCGAAAAAAATATAAAAAAATAAAATTTGTTTCCTAAACCAAAATGAAAACACGGATAAAAGTCCATCTGTTTTCCCATTTGTGGTCAGCACAAAATCTGAAAATATAAATAAAAAGATGAAGAAATGGAAACAAATGATGTGTGTTTGTGACAGGTTGCTGGTAACAAAGAGCCTTAAGATCCAATTAAGAATTAGTTATTTTACCAAGCTGCCTATTATGTGTCAACACTGGTTTGTCCCTTGAGTTAGGAGGCTTTTTTATACTCGAATGGTTAATAGGTCAAAGTTAAGTTGGACAAAAACAAGCTACATCAGGGAGGCTGGTATCAGACTGCAATCTCAGGAAAATTTCAGTAGATTTCTGATACTGGGTAAAGTTGCAGCTTACTGGTGTCTTATTTGTCTCAGCTTTACTAGTTCCCCTCTTCTAGAGGGTTCATTTTTAATGCTGCCACCCCTTTTACCATATTTAACAGAGTTGAAGCAACACTACATTACTTTATTATTTATCCCATTAAAATGTGTTATTTCTCTGAATACATTTACTGAAATTAAAACAACTGCTGTAAACTGAATATGATTTGTGACAGCCCCACCACCTATTTTGAGTTTGTGTTGCGGGTGCCGTCTGGGGATTAGAAGCATAGCCACAACTGGGCCCAGTGAGCTCTGCCTTCTGTTTAAGAGCTTCACCAGCCTGAAGTCAGAGGGTCTCCCAGACTTAAGATGGATTTATGCTCACACGGCATCTGCGTGCGGTCAGTTACGGCGTAGCTGCTGGCGAGTTTGCTTTCACACTCGAGCATAGGGGGTGCGCATCGATTTAGTGTCGTGTTGCAGTTTCTCCTCCTAACCTGAAGGTGGCAGCAGGGGAGGCATCGGCCAGTAAACTCACCAGGTTTTTTTGATGGTTTACTTCAGTTTGGTAGGTATTTTCTGTTTTAAAACAACAGTGGAGGCCAGTATGGTTCAGGGTCTTTATTAGCTTGAGGAAGCAAACAAAGAAATAATTTGATTAACCTCTCATCAACTTGATCCACTGGTTATTGTTTTTAAAAACGGTGGTTACCACACAACTTCATTGAGAAGATCTAGATATCCAGCAACACGTGATTCCAAACTGACCAATCACAAGCGAGTATCTCCACGTAACCGTCTGCAAGGGTGCACGACAGGTCTGAAGAGGTGCAAGACGAGCCTCTGAGCTACGCCGAGACTACAGCGGTTACGCAGACGCAGCGTGAGAAGATATCCGCCTTTAGGCTGGGAGACCACCTGGGTTCTGTGCAGGCAGCAAGTTCTGCTTTGTTCTGTTTATTTTGTTCGGTTTATGTTATCACATTTTTACTTGCATCCATGCAACACCTAAATGACATGTTTTTACATGTTTTACTGGTTATCCTTAATAATTTTATATTATTGTAAAATAACACTTTGTAAATGTTATAAATGGACCTCTTGGAGAAAGAAGAATGATTAACCAGTTTTATAGCAGGAAAGGAACAGGAGGAATGATCTTACGACTGGGAGAACCAACAGAGGAGATGTCCTGGAGAGATGGAGCCGGGGAAGGAAAGAGAATCAGTCCAGTGATGCAACGACAAGGTCCAACAGGGAGTGAACGTGGTACTGGGGTATATAAGGACTGGTGAAGAGACTGGGGACAGGTGTGACTGATTATGCATCCGGAGAGTGATTGGCTGTCGTGCAGGACTGGACTGACTGTGGCAGGGTGAGAAGAACAGGAACAGGTGTAGATGATCGGGGGAGTGATTAGTGGATTTTGGCTGGGCAGAATGTGATGAGGACTGGTGCGAGTGTGACAGTATTGCTTTTTGATTCAGTCATTGAGTCAGGCTGTAACAGACTGAATATAATTGCTCCTTTGTGTTAAATGTGTAAACTTTTAAAATTGTTGTTTTAGTTCTACTGGTTCTGAACAATACTTTTAATATGATAATAATGTTATATATTTTCACGGCCTGCTGACCAGCAGCTCCTGGTCATTTCTAAGACAAGTCTAAAACACAGAGGGGGATCAGGGTTTTCCTGAGGGGGCATCAAAGCTGTGAAACCAGTTGCTTCAAGCATTGAACAAACCTCCTTGTCTGGTTTTAAAAGAATTGAGGGATCTAAGCATAGCATTTGTATGGTACACACTCATGTTTTTTAACATATAAGGTTCTCTATGAGGCCAGATCAGTCTCAATAAGAATGAACTCACGCCAGGTGTTTCACAAATGCACACGCTCTGGTTTGCATTT
>JBAFTA010000008.1:5464653-5482826 GCA_036919975.1 Melanotaenia parkinsoni | reverse complement strand
TCATTCATTCATTCATTCATTCATTCATTCATTCATTCATTCATTCATTCATTCATTCATTCATTCATTCATTCACCTTACCAACACTTTTTGTCTCTTAACTGGCCATGTATCGCATGACTCTTTTTTTACTGTTAAAAAAAAAAAAAAAAAAAAGCTATTCTTGATTCTGGAACTGAAACGGATTAAATTAAAATTACAAATGACCTCCGCTTTTTTTGGACTATGACTACCTCTCTGTACTGGTTTTGGCTCCATCAACCACAATATGTTATTAAAAATATGTTAACATTTATTTGAGATTAAGCGTAATGCTTTGGACTAGTTTAACTCATACTTATCTGACAGACAGTCAGATACAGTTTACAGTTTGTAAAACATTGTATCCTCAACACATACCAGAGTTTATGGTGAACCACAGGTCTCTGCACTTAGACAAGTTCTAGTCTCTTTAAATATGTTGTCTTTGGGCAAGATCATCAGAAAACGTAATACAAGCCTTTTATATGCTGATGACATGCAACTTTATTTAACAATGAAACCTCATTAAACTAACTAAAGTTACAGGCTTGGCTCAATAACCAATGAACATAGTTTTCTAACTTGTATTACTGCAAGGAAGATTGGAGTCATTTCCTATCAAGAATTGGCTTTTATCTGCCACATTAAACAGGCCTCTAGAGCTGCTTTTTTTATGTCTGACTAAAATGATGAAAATCAGAACCATCCTGCCCCAAAGCGATGCTGGAAAACTAGCAGACTGCTGCCTTGCCATCTTAGCTGGGTGTTCAAGTAATTCCCTGTAGATGTTTCAACTGATTCAGAACTGCAGCCAGATGAATTGAGTGTTTGCTGTCATGAGAGATCACATTTCTTTCTGCTCTCATTTATAACATTGTGCTCTGCAAGGCCAGACAGATGCATTTATCTGAAATGATTAACAAGGACATCAACAATTCTTGCACTCTGCTATGATTGATAAACCTACAAATCTTCATAAACCGATAAGCCCACAACTCCTCGACACAAAAGAATGCTATGAACTTAGCAAATTTTTAAGTGAAAAAATGTAAACAATTTGATTAAATTTTATTGCCACACACAAGAAAACTAATCTGTGTCCAAAACCTAGAAATAACTTAAAGTAAATAAACTCTAAATAAATACCAATTTAACACAGTTCATTTAAAATCTTAGAATAAATAATTTAACATTTAAAATCATCTACAAAACATGTACAACAACAATACCGTCTAATTATTTATTTTTTTTATTTACTTATTTATTTTTACCTCTGTAGAAAGCAGGGCCAAATGCTCTCCTTTAGAGCCTCAACATTAATTGTATATCCATAAGCCTCTTATAGCAATGCAATAACAGATTGTGTCATATAATAATTAATCTGGATATAAGGATATAAAGTCTGCATTCACGCTGTCTCCAGTCTGTTGTTTATTGTTTTTGTTTTTTTTTTGTGTGTGTGTTTTTTGTTTTTTTTTTTTTTTTAGTTCTGAATTTTTCTGTTAATATTAGTAGCAAGACCACCATCAATCCCTCGTCTTGTAGAGCCTCTTCCATGCTGGGTGTTGTGTTTTTTAAGTTGTTCCCATGGTTCTTATTGTTTTTCCGGTTGTTGGTATGTTTCCTTGTCGTCGTTTTTGTCAGATGACATTTGGTCACATGAGATTTGTGGCTCGGAGGACTAGACTGTTGATTTGTTTGTTGCAGAACAGGATCGTTGTGTGTCTGTTGTTCTGTGCTGAGATTATCGGAGCACACCATACACAGTACGATCAACACTGTTAAATGCCTGATTTTTTTATCTACATGTGTAAGGTCTCGAACAGACACAAAATCTCTTTAGATTAAAAAAATATTTGTGTGTACCTAGCCTTAGTTTTGATCAGAGTAACACAACTGGTCCTCTAAATTAACCTACCAAATATTCATTTTGGTGGGGATAAATTAAAGATTTACTAGCCACATTGGTGGGCGATGAATTAGTGATGCATCTTTGAAGTGAACTAGAAGAGCCGACTCCTGTCAGGGAGAGGCTGTTCTCTGCTGCTCAGCATGCAGGAACGAGACTTTGGTTGGATGCTTACCAGCAAACAAACTATTCACAATTTGTAGATTAAGTTGTACTAAATGATAGTATTATTATTATTATTATTAATAATAATAATAATAATAATATTTACAAATGGTGAATGATGACCTGTCCAGGGTGAAGCCTGAATCTTGCCTGCTACTTGCTCGGATAGGCTTCAGCTTCCCCATGACTCTGAATTGGAGGTATAAAAAGAGGTACAAAAAAATGAATGAATGTATAAACGATACCAATCAGGAGCTGGGAAAACCATCTCTTCTAAGAGAGCCAAATCTTTGAAAAGAGCTGGATCTCATGAAGAATGAAGCAAATTGCAAATTTCCAGGAGCTCTATTCCATGATATATCAAACACCAACTGGTTGCATGCTTCCTTTAGAGTGGATGGTGTTTATGAGCTGCTGCCTGAATAAAGACCAGCTGAATGAGGAGAGAAATTTAAATAAAGTAGGATGTGTAAAAGGAAAAACTAAATGTAGGAGTGGTTGGATGATGTAATAAACCTCACTAGGCTGCTTAGTGACTGCTTGTTCCTTACTGGAAAACAGATTGTTATTCTTGCTAAGCATTTTAATGAAAGATCATAAATAAGTTATTTAAAGATGCCTGAATGAATGTATTTAATCATGTATTTGTTTATAATCTGGATTATTTCCCTGCCAAAAAAAAACAAAAAAAAACAACAACAACAACAAAAAGAAAGAAAAAAGAGATTGAGATAGTGGAAAGTCTGATCAGTTAAACCAGGTTACAGACATATGGGCTGGACACATTCGCTCCTTCTCCATCATTTCCTGTGGAACTTACACGATGAGGCGATAATCACAGCCTCCTCCAGCCAAGTGACAGGCAACATTCGTGCATGCGAAATGTTGAACTCGTTCACGTAGACGTGCACATGGGGACCTATGATGCACCACAAGAAAATAGAAAAATGTTACATTTTTGTCGCTGTCGCATGGTACTACAACCAATCAGTGTGGGGGTTCATGGACTGACCAATGAGCTAAGAGAAGGCTAGACTGTCTGCAAACACGTTCAACACAGAGGAACAGGTCATTTTATCTGTGTCCGACTTTCCCATACTTTACAATGCTTCATGCAAAGATTATAGAGATGTAAATAAAGGCAGCCGCGGTGAATTTGTAATATTTTTTGGATCAGCCTTGAGGTCCGCTATCAAATGATGACATTCACCACGCTGTTTCCTTGTTTGTAAAATTGGATGAAACCAGGTTTGTCTTTCTTTGTACAGTAGAGTCAAAGTTTGCTGTTTGTCGCACCAGGGTGGCGATAAGTTTCGCCTGTCGCTGTGTGTCGAGTCCATTACTGTCAGACTGGGAAAATAACAAAAAGGCTACAATGAGAGTACATAGTCTAATGAAACTGCTCCTGAAATTTTGTGCATGTGATAAAAGATTTCTGGTTTAACTGCATTACAGGTTTATTTTGATACTGTCTAATGTTTTTTTTTTTTTAAATCTGAATGCCAGGAAGTTTCTAAAATGAAATTAAAATTTAAAAGTGGAGACAGTCCTGTTACATCAGCAAGGGTCCAGTAAAGTACTTGGTTCACAAAAAGTCTTTAATCCATAAAAAACTATTTTGGTTGAAAATTACATGATTTAAGGGGTTAACAAGGAGCTGAACATGTGGACCTGATAAAGGAGCTGGCGAGTGTGTATACCGGTAGTCCTTGAAGATTTTTATCATCAGAGGTGATTTTATGGTATTACTGTATTAAATCTGAAAAACAACAATAGCAACAGACTATTGACCTTTGGCTCAAGTTTGACTGAAGATAGCAAACTTCTTGATGTTTATCCTTCCATGATGGTTCCACCTCCTCTTCCCCCACCATGGGTTTCAGCTGCCTGAGGCATTCAGTTAGCAGGTCATCATTGATCTTCTTCTGAATGTTCTCCTGGATCTTTGTTGTAAACATAAAGATCCACAGATTAGATAAATGACTGTGAAGTAATGAGTTAGATCTAATGACAGCATCTTGCTGCTTTATCAACTCTGTTTGGTCACCTGAGAGGAAGCAACACCTTCTCAGCTTCTAAAATGTCTCAGATGTGTTGCAAACCAGCTGACTTCGATGACTTACCTGTTATGGCTGAACCTTCAGATGAGGTCTCCGAGGTCTGATGGCTGCAGGGAAAGAAGGGAGGCTGCCACGTTGATGAGATGATGCTCATCTATAACAGTAATTGGACAGAGCAGCAACTGAAGGCCTCAGGGTATTAAAAGCATCAAAACCATGAGCCCAAGTCATTTTTTTTTTCATCTGTAACAATAGATCGACTTTCAGTGGCTTAGCCTGAGTGCAAGAAGGTGCTAAGATCAGCCGGCAGATCAGCCAGGTGATTGATTGACCACCTTCCTCAGCAGGATGTGAAAGCTTCGTCCTCATGACTGCTTCCACTTTTCCTCATGAGTGAAAATATACATATAAATGTGGTTTCCTCGCTAACTATCCTCAGCTGCAGGCTGTTCATGCCTCTGCTTAGCACTGTGTTGTAAAGCAAGTGGAAATTCAATAAAAGAAGGCAAATGCACTGGTCTCCTCTGACTGAGGCTCACCCTTAGCAGCCCTTCGTGGGGTTGCAATCGATCCTTGGTGCTTGGCTGGTAGGCATCCAGTTTTAATTAGAGCACAGGGAAGCAGAGAGTGGTAGATGGAGTATAGTTTATCTGAGTGTTTCTTTTCTTATTTCTCTTCAGTTCACTCAAAATGACCTTTTGGGAGTTTAATCATTTGTCTGTTATCTCATCAGAGGTCACAGCCAGGCTTAGAAGCAGCAGTTAGCAGATTTTCCAGTGTTTTCCCACATCTCTTTGCCAGCGTAATGTGCAGCAGCATATCTCCATGTTGTGTGCTCCTGCAGTTTCTGGCTCTGCTGCCATCCAGCTGGACCTCTCCTTCTCTCCCTCTTGATGAAACTATATCCTGGACTGCATGTTGGTCAGACGCTGTGGTTGGCAGAGCGAAGTAGTTGGCTACAAACTAGTCAAATCTGTTCCACATTACTCCCTGTTGCATTTCCTGTTTTCCTCTGTGTGTGTGGGGAAACAGCGAGTGGACACATGGTGATGCCAGCAGCATCCGTCGCCGCAGGCTACGCCTTGCTAGCTTCCAGCGCTAATGGAAAAGCTGGCTTCTGATGCTGCGGCACAACGGCCGAGCAGCTGTTTGGTCGAGCTTGTTTTCAGAGTTAATGTGCGGGCAGCCCCAGCAGCTTCAGCACTGCTATGTTTTTAAGTTCAGTCAGACTGGTAAAGCTGCATCCCTCCAGGTTTCTATGTGAAATTCCAGCTGTCTGCTCTCCCTGCGTTGGAAAGTAGAATAAATGAGCTGTCTGGACTGAACATACTGGTTAAAAAGATTTTTTTTTAAAAAACTGGAGAAAGTAAAAGACAATTAAGCCCGGTTAGCTGTTTGAAAGAGAAGAAAAATGAATCTATATCCATTATACAATATGCTGTACAAGGAACATAGAAAGTGATGGGGAGTAACAAAATAGTAAAAGTGCTCCTCAGCTGGATTCCAGCCATGAAACTGAATAATTAGAATTAGTCTCTCGCAGTCAGATATGTTTTTATACAGCCTAACATACAGTAACAGTAAAATATTGTGCTTTTGCATCCATTTGATGCTCTTAAATAACTTTGTGAATCTGTGCATTTTACAACCAACCAGGTAGAGTTTTAGGGTTTAAGGGAAAGGTGATGCGTAAATCGGGAAACGTTAATGTCAACAATAAGTTTACTTGTGAAGTAGGTGGAATCTTTCTTGAATCCTTCTAGCCGGTCTGGAGTCTCTCTGTAACAATATAAAATTATTATCATTCTGTGTTAATTTTAATCTGACTGGTTAAAAGCTACTTAGTTTCTATGAATGATTTTCCAGATGAGTCTATGGCAAAGGTGTCAAGCCTCAATCCTGCAGATTTTTTATTTAATAGTCATTGTCCATAACTTCTTAGGCTTTATGCCAACATTCTCTACTCTCCAGCCTCCATCTCTCTATATACAGTATCAGCTTTTAGACTTCGGTGAGTATGTTTGTTCAGATCTTTTATGTTTTGGCTCACACCAGCATTTCACATCAGCACTTTTAGTAAGTGCTACAGTTTTTGAACATACATGACACAATGGTGGTAGTATGAACTCCTATGGAAGTAGCAGGATCATTTGCAAGACTCAGTCTGATTGGGAACTCGATTCAGTAGGGGCTGCAACCTTCTAATGGGCCGAGTTTGTGTTCACGCTGCACTACTCAAATGCATCAGACCTTTGAAATTGTGTATTCCATTCCTCCAGAGGTGGCGCTGCACTAAGAATTACTGACGGAGAAGATGAGACACACATAAAAGGACATGACCCTAATTATGCCGAATTTCAAGATTAGATAACATATCCAACAATAACATTAAATGGACTTGACCTGTTAATCCTAAAATGTATTTTTGTACCAGGCTTTAAACATGTTTATTTCCGCTGTGACGTTGGACTTTTTATCATGGGAGTCCATGGGAATTGACTCTGTTTTGGAGCCGGTCCCTAGCGGATGAGGGGTGAACTGCATTTTTTTGCATTTCCGCATAGGCTTCACATTTTACCGTTGGAGGTTGCCGCTTGGTCACAACACTCCTTCACTCAGCTCGATCCTGGCTCTGGTCCTAATCCTCTGGCATGCTGGGACATGTATGCAGAAATTGTGGTACCCTAGGCTTATCCTGCTCTGACCAGTGTTACTACTTTTGTGCTCAGTACTCACATTGCAGGGTCCGTGCCCTACCTATGCATGATGGTTGCCTCTTAACACTTGCGACCTGTTGTTCCCAGTGCATGTGCGTGTTTACTGCTTGCCGATTGTTAGCTCAGACACTCCGCCTTTGTGGCCTCCGTCTTCCTATTCTACCTCCTTTCCTTTTATCTCATGTTTCTCCTGTGAGGAGCAGGTGGGTGTTAGTGATTGGGGTAACAGGTGGTTTGTGACATAGCAACAAGGGGGTGGCCAGTTTGCATGCAAAAATTAAGGCACAGCAAACTAAAACACTTAAAAAGCAAACAGGTCTGGGTGATACCAACATTTTCCTGTCGATATGATACCATTAGTTTATGATTCTTTTTCATCGATACCATATCGGTAGCGATACTTTGTGGCCTATAAAGGAAAATCTTAATTGTACAGTGTGCATGAATATCTTTATTGGAAGGGCAGTATAACATGTAAATTAACTCAAAAACATCAATATTTTAAATAAGTGTTGCAATAATTATACTGATGAGTAAATTAGAGCATTTTCTGCCTGCTCCAGAGTATAGGTCATAGGTCATCAGTCATAAAATGCATTATGAAGAGGAAAAAACATATATAAATCACACTGTAAGACTATAAGTCGCGTGAATTTAGAAATTTATTTCACAAAATCCAAGCAAGTTATTCAACTACACAATAGCACACGGAACAACAGGCTGAATATGTAACTGGTATGTAAACATAACACTGCAGGGTTTCCCCCAGGATTTTTTTTAAACTATGAGGAAAAACTGGTCTCTCTGGGTGCTGAGAAAGTACGAAATTGTATACATCACATCTGGCATGTAAAGACACCGACATCACCGCATATACAACCCCGCTCTGCCACGGACATAATCATGTAACACAGAAAGAAAACACTGGTTGGGCTTCACATGTAATTTCATTGCCTAAAACTCTCAGAAGTGAAAACAAATGGCATGTTTTGTATCAGCAGAGTGGTTTCTTGATACTCAAAAATGTATCTAATCCAATATTTTGACTTGCTGATATTGAAGTACTGATCTGCTCATTCCCACAAACAGCACTCACAAGCAAATAAAATAACCACAGCGCTTGTACACAGCCATTCTGGTTGGTTTGACCTCTCATCAGCAGTACATGATCCTGCAAAGATCACATGATTGAATACAAGCAAATAGAGCCTGACATGACAAGATATCATTATTGTATTCCTGTGTTCTGTTTGTGTCCTGAATTAATTGCACAATAGATGATAAATTAAGATATCCCAGTTTTTGGTGTTTAGACTATTTGAATCCCCCCTTGTTATTGCCAGAGTAGTAGAGAGAAAAACAGATCCTCTGCATGTTCTCAGTGACATTTCTACTGAGGACTGAATGATAGCTGTTGTGCCACTGTTCAGTTTAAATCAGCGTTTGTCAGCTGCAGGATGCAGAACAAACCCAGAAGTGGTGTGAAAAGTCCTTGGCTTAATCTGATCCTAAGAGTAATGAGATTGTTTAATTACCAAAAAGCAAAATCCCTCATCATCCCTCCGTTCTTATCTCTCTTTACGTCTCAAGTTATGCTTTGGATTTAAATTTGGATTCACAAACGTTCCCAACTCAAAACCTCCATAAGCTCAGAGAAAAGCAGCGTTCACTTCTGTTTATCTTTTCAGAGCTATTAAAGTCATGGAGACATGAAATGAGTCTGAAGCGTTAAATTACATACTGTACAAGTTTATGGATTAATGTAGCTGTGAACGTGACTGCGCTCAGCTTTTCGGGGAGTTTCTATAAGAGCCCATTAAACAGCTTTCTGCATTGATGTGAATTATTGTCAGAAGAGGAGGCTCTGCTGCTTCTCAGATGGCATTACTTACTTTTATGTAACTGCTGCATTTACTAAAGAAAATCAACACAGAGAGCTTGTTCTGTATTTACATAAACCCCACAGCTAAAACACAGTGTGAAGAGTTAAAGACTCAAAACTCAAGTTAATTTAAGATTAAAATCCCAAATTATAAAAGGAAATGCTAAAAAGATCCCCCACGCCATGCAGCTCAAGGTGGGGGATTGATTCAAAGTTTAATTTTGATGCAATCTGTTTGTTTCCTTAAAAAGGCTGTTATTTATTATGAATTGGCTTGTATGAATACTGATTCAATGACAATGAATTGGCTCAAATTGATTTGTGTCTGTAAAGCCCTGAGATTATGTTGTTGTGAATTGGTGCTATACAAATAAAGTTGAATTTAACTAAAGTGAATTCAACTAGTTATTGCCGTTTTCTATCTTTTTGTCTCCTGTTCTTGTCTTTACTCTTCGCTTCTTTTCTTTCTTCCCTTGTTTCACCAGTCAGGTACAGCAATAACATTTGTTTCACTAATAACCAAAGAAATACTCTTACTCAAGTACTAAAGGGAGCTTTATATCCATTAAGCTCCCCTCTGTAAAGAAAATTTGTTTGGCAAAATAAGACAAGCAGACCGTTATTCTGCTCCTTAAACCTTTTCTCATTAAGAAACAAGGGATTTACTTGTAAAATGTTCTCGCTTTGTAATGTAGTAAAGAATGATGGAGGTTGAGTCTAAATCTTATCCTATTAAAACATTGAGAGAGGACTGCTTGCAGGATGCAGGAAGGAAAAAAAATCCTCATATGACCACAGAGGACCTTCAGGAAAACCAATCAGAACGCGACCCTCATGGAAGAAAACATTTCCTGTGTCCTCACCACAAAGCTAGCTAAAAACACTGGGTTCACCAATGAGTAGATGTATGAGTCATCTTATGGAAAACACTGGAACGATGTGTAATCTTAAGTTTAGGAAAACTGACCGACTGTAATGTCTGCTTCCACACAGCCTGTACACCAGCAGGAGCTGCTGTCGTCGCATTTTAGTGCATTTTTCATTTCATCTGCCTGCAGCCGAAGCACAGATGACACCTGTAAGTGGTGAGGTGATGCTATGTGATTTAAAGTCCCAGGAAATCAAACAGAGCTTCACCGAGAGTTTTGAGTGGTTGTCGGAGAACAGCCTGACAGGTTCGAATTCACAGCTGCCATTTTCGCCGACAGGCAAGCCCAACATGTCATCAACTTTTCCGAGAGAGGACACTTTTCTTTCAGGGATGCTTCCATTTTTCTCTGCTGGGGTGCGTCAGCACATCTCCGCTGTTACAAAGCCTGGCAGATGAAATGTGCCATTTTATGCTGCCTGGAAAGCACCAATAAGATCCCTTCCACCGTGCCGCACAATACAGCCAGCCATTATCAAAGTTTATCACTTATTCAGCAATTCAGTCACAACTCTGGGCATGTTTTCCTTCTTCCTGCTGTCAAACTTGACTAACTTTACAACCAATGAAGCAAAGAGAAACATCACTGACACATTATCAGGAACTAGAGTTCAGTTCTGGAGAAAAAAATAGAAAAAAAAGAATAAAACCTCGACACGACTCTTTTTATGAATCGTTATCCCGTCCCTCCAGGGCACGGACTGGAGCAGGGAAGAACAGACAGGGCATGCTGGGAGACGAGCGCTACTCCTTGCCACACATTATTATGAGCTGCAGATTGTTAAGTGTCAGCCTCCTGGAGTGCCAAGTTAAGAGGCAACAACAAAAGGCATCTGCAGCACCAGAGCAGAGATTTACAACAGAAGGAGGCCGCCGTCAGCAGCAGGAGTCAGCTGCTCCTCACATCTGTACACTCATACTCATTCACCCTTTTATTCAATGCGATCTGCTCGAAGTTAAAGAGAAATTAATCCTTTCTGAACAACAATCATATGATTAATGTCTGCAGAAATCATAGGATGTTTATTAATTGTTGTACACTGTGCATGCTTCTGGTACAAAGAAGAAGAAACAATGTTACGTTTATTAACTATACATGCATGTGTTCAGTAAGGCTTGGTTCACACCGCAGGCCCCTATGCAACCTGCATCTGATCTTTTCAAAACTGTCTGAACAACACAGATCAGATTCTTTCAAATGCGACCCAGGCCACTTGGATATGTGATCCTAAATCTGATACGTATCTGATTTTTTGCCATTTTGTCACATTGATCCAACCTACACCTCATACACAACATTGTTTATAAACTCCTTATCTGTAAAGGCGCTCACATCACTCTCCCACCAATCCTGGCTGCGACTCCATACCTACACGTTTCTCTGTAGAGATGTTGCTGCCCCCGCTCCACAAAAATGCCATGGCAAGAAATCTGGCTCTCCTCTTTTGTAACGTCCTCATTAAAACGAGGCCATTGAAAATGTTGGACAGTTGGACAATAACTTTAATATTGCAACATCAATTCAACTGTTACGTTCATGTTTATTCCGCAAACACAAAGATGTCACATGCACGCTCACTGTCATGTCGTCGTGTCTTCTACGCTTTTGGTGCACATAAGATTCATACAGGAAAAATCTAATTTCACAAAAAATCTGAATTGAGCATTACGCCCTACAGTGTGAACCTAGCCTAAGAGACAACAGCTCAGAGCTCAGCAGCTCAGTAAAAACTGTCCACCATGACACATGAAACATTTTAATAACATGCAGTTAAATCAACACTGACGAAGTCCCAGAAACAAAGCGGGACTTGAATCTTTTGATAAACACATTCCTGCTGCTGCTATAGAAGTTAGTTTGTCACACTGGATGTATAAAGAAAAGGGTGATTTGCCACCTCCACAGTGACAACAACTCAAACTGACAGTTCCAGTGAAAGATGGCGGCCCTACTTCTCAGATCCTTTGTTTGTAGTTTGGTAAGGAATGAGAAGGTGCTGATGCAGCTTTAATCGATCATCTTCCCAACTCAAAAAATCCTGATCAGGATCCTATAGGCTCGCATCAAACAGACCTTAACAACCAATACAGCCAAGCCACAAACACAAAATGTTCCACAGTTAACTGTTACGACCCAACTCAGGGGTATGGAAGGGCGTAACAAAAAAAACACAGTGAGGACAGGTGGTAAGTTAAAATGAAAACCCATTTATTTACAATCCCGTGACACAGCTGGGGTTAGCGGACCTGCAGAAAAAAACAAACCCAAAACCTATACCAAACGCTCACCGAGTGCAAACGAACACACAACTGCAACTCGGTGGTGAAACTAAAACCAAACAAAAGCTTCAGGCCCATAACTAAAGTGACCACTGTCACAACACAATAAAACTCTAACCTAGCCCAGCTCTAAAACAATCACCACAAAGTAAACTTAATCACACAACTAAACACTTAAAGCACCCAAAGTGACACAAAAGGATGTTGCGACACCCGCACACACCCGGTGCAAACATGAGGGGGAGAGCGGCCTTAGCCTTTCTGGCTTCTCCCCCTCCAGACCGGCCTCGGCTGCAATCTTTTCAGCCTGAGCTTCCACACAAGCTGCAGCCTGACTGGTCCAGGGGAATGCCAATCAGAGGGGGCGGGGACAGAGACACTGACTTCAGCCACTCCAGGCAGCGCTCTGCGGTCCCTAATCAGCAACACAGCTGTCTGCAACAAGCAGGGGCCGTAACATAACTAAATGTGTCTCATATAAGACACATGACTGTCTACAAGCCAAAAAAAATATTAGATTTTAGTTTGTTTTTTAATCACGTGGTTTTGGAGGTTTACATTTGGTGAGAAAAGTGGTTGCATTGTTTATGCTCCTGTAAGCACACCTTTTGGTGGTTTTAGAGTTGTTACAATGCAGATTTGGTGCAAACAAATTGTGATTGGCTGTTTGTCTCTATCAAGGCCCAGATTCTTTGTTGGAGAAAAGATTGTTTTGACATCCTGGTTAATGAAGCTAAAACATGAGCTCAAGTTATGCCTTGTTTCCACCAACGAGTTGGGGTCGGGACGGTTAGGGTGCAAATACGGTTTGTAAACTGTAATGTTGTTGTTTTCCCACAGCCAACCTTAACCTTACCTGAGAGACGGAGTATCAGCCAGATGTGATAGACACCTCAGCTACGTAATAGCATGATGCCATTGCAGCCCAATGCCTTCCTTAAAGTATAACCAAAATAAATTTGTTTTGGATGGCCCCATCAAATTCTCTCTGGACCTCTACCTTTTCAATGATCCTGAGAAAAGTGCAGCCTTCCTCAGACCTCCTCGGACATCCACAGAACGGTGCTTCATAACATCATGGAGATTTAATCAACAAAAAGAAAATCTGTTGCTCTAAACAAGGAGGCATTCCTATGTGCCAGGCCACACAGGAAGTGACTTTTTTTTTTTCAACCAACAGATTATAGAGTGTCAAGCTCCACTCTTTTGGGTCGGATCGGTTAGAGTGATACCCCATGGGAAGGATCACAATAAAGTAGGATGGGTCAGGTCGGTTATTAGTTTACCATTCCCAGTTTTCCTGTGTGGAAACTGCAGCAAAAAATAAATAAATAAATGAAAACCTTTAACCAAGTTATCTCTGCAAACTCTAACATGATTTGACTGAGGAATTTCCAAAGATCAAGGACCTGTTTATCACACACTTTGGTCAACAATGAGTTACTCCATATTGTTAAAAGTATTGAGACATCAGTTGTAGGGTTTAATGTGGACTTGCTCCACCCTCTGCAGCTACAACAGCTTCATCTCTTCTAGGATGTTCAGGAGTTATTTGTGGATGAAAAAGTCTGGCTCACATTTTCTGCTCAAATTCATTTCCAAGGTGTTCTATCAGGTTAAGGTCAAGATTCTGCTGGCAAGTCAAGTTATTCCACACCAAACTCTATTCATGTCTCTAACCCAATAAACTTTGCTTGGAATACATCAATTCAATGATTTACAGGAAGGCACCGATACTTTTGGCATTATAGTGTAGGTTGATCATGACTTTATATTGTACAGAACAAAGCAGTCGATTGAGTGTAGTTTCAAAAACGTTACATATAGTTTTGCATCGCACCTCTTTGAAATCCAATTTCCATTGAAACATCAAATTTCTCTTTTCAAAAGACGATAGATGAAAAAGAAAAAGACCGGTAGCCACAGGTGTGTATATATGCTTCATGGAGACTTTAGTAGGCATTGTTAATAAAAGCCATTCTGACAGTGAAGTGTTAAAGCGGTAATGGGGATGGGGGCAAATTTTGCGACGTGCTTTCTGTGTGCACGTCACGCCATGCACGAGCAGAGAGCAGGGGAGAAATAACACGCAGTCGTGTAAATGAAAATAGGTAGTTATTTAATAAAAGGATAAAGTATAAACCTGTGCTGGTCTAAAGGGAGGTGGGGCATCGTCCTACTTTAATTGTAGGAAAACTAGAATCCATTCAGAAGCCAGATGGTGGAATTACGCATCACTCATTTATTCGCCTAGTGAATCTGTTTCTGGTTAAAGTGGCAGTATTGCGTAAATAAGTGTCTCTATACAGCGTGAGTGTTTATTTTTTATTGCATTCTTGGTTGACTTCAAGTGAAAATCTAGTTTTTATATTATGTGATGTATTATTTTCCCCTTTTTCAGACTAGAGCTGAAGTTTTGGCATCCATATCAGTTGGATGATACTGATCTGAATCATTTCCTTTACACTTTTTTGTGTGGAGTTGAAAAAGATGCTAAATTTAAAGTTTACTCTTTTTAGATATTAAATAGTCAGAAATCTTTTGACACTTCATCCATATTGCATACTACATAGAAAATCGATAAGGGAATCAATAAAGAACCAAATCGATAGGCAGAATTGTAAATGACATTGATATCAATAAAAGCTTATCAATTCCCATTTCTAGTTGTAAAAGATATTTGTAGAATGAATATATTTAGGTTTTTCTTTCAATATTCATGTCTATCCCTATAGCTGTGCAGGCTGTGAACAGACAGATGACAAAGTGTTGTGGTTCAGCTTGCCTTCCATCCCTGCTCAGATTTAGCTGCAGCTACTGACTGTGTTTACAAGCCCCATAAGCTGAGACAATATGAGACAGGCTGTCTAGGCAAACCGGAGCTCATATAATAGGCTGCAGAGACTTGCAGAAGCTTGCCTGAGGTGCAGGCAGCTGCTGCCATATCAAGCGGTTTGTCTCACAATTTTTACATCTGCACAGATGTCAGCAGCAATGTGCAGGTTTTGGAATTATATGATGCAGAATACAACCATTTTCCTTTTGAAACACAGAGTCTGTTGCTTTAAATGACCTTGGAACTTTATAAAATATAACTAAAACTAAAAATTAATAACAACAAAACAAAAGGAATAAAAAACACAACACATCTTTAGGGCCCTCATTTATCAATTATTATAAATAAATCCCACAAACTAAGTTTAGAAAGATTGTAATACAAAAAAAGAAATTGTTTTATCTAACATATGGAGGCCAGTTGTATGTATGTTTGTAAGTAATCATGATTTAAATCACCTGCTTGTCCGCGTTCATGTTCATTGGCATTCAGAAAAGCCCTCATTTAACCAGATATGGTGATAACACATTCCTTTAGAGATGAGTGATCAAGAGAAAGAAAGAATTCATTTCAGTTGAGAGTGAAGCAGACAAAACATCTCTCTTTAGTTCAATTGCTCAAGTTTAGTTAACATTTACTGTAAAAACTACATTTTAAAGATTTTTTTAACAATCCTTTAAAACAATACACTGCATAAAAATTTAATTAACAAAGAATAATCAAACGCTGCAGAAAAAACTGAGAGCATTAAACAATTTGGGATCAAAAGAAAACGTCTCATTTTTTTTTTAAAACGTGATTTTAAATCATCTGATATCAAACTGTAATAAAAGCTTTAAAATATTTTTATAAAGCATCTCAGCACAAAGACGAGACGTATCTGCAGCGGGAGGAGGATATAAACCAACATAATACTTCCTCCTGGATGTTTTATTTTTATCCTGTAAGAGCTCTTTGGTTATCCTTTTGCATGTTTTGTCAGGATGAAGGAAACTTGATCTGATGTTACTTACACACACATTTCTCTTCATGGAACTACCCTTTGATCTGACGTTGAATAGTTCAAGACATAACAGACGTAAATGTATTTTGGTCCAGAGAAAACACACATCTGGCACATATGGTGTACAGCAGCTCTGTGATGGTCAGAGAATGTCCAACCTGTCACTTATTCCATGAAGATGACCAAAACCACCTGAATACTCACTGGAATAGCACTTATGATAACTATGCAACATAGATCCCAAGATCCCAAAAATTCTATGCATGCGCAGGTCAGAGCTGTTTTTATATTAGAGAGCATTTCTAAGTATAAACACACAACAGTAAATTTCACACTTTGCACAAAATGGGCACAAATTTGTGCCTAAGAATGGTTGATTAATGAGGGCCCTGGAGTCCAACAATACAAGGTTTTTTGTTGTGTTAGCTCAGGACTGCAGGCAGACCAGTTCAGCAGCTGTATTCTTTTCTCTCTCAGCCATGTGGCTGTATTGTGTGCATAATGTGGATCGTGGAGAAGAAATCTCTGTAAACTTTTCCGCATTAAAGCTGCAAAATCCTGTACGTGTACCATCACAGAACCCTGATCCAACCCCATACCATCACAGATTCCAGCTTTTGGACTTGTAACTGACAACAGTCTGGATGATCCTTTTGCTCTTTGCTCCATTTCTTCCTTCAAAGATCTGGAATACTGATGGGTCTGACCACAATCCAGTTTTTCACTGTGTGGAGAGAAGTTGACACCATCTTTGGAATTCTGTGAATGTTTTGTCAGGTATTGATGAATGACGGTTCTTGATGTAGTACCATCTGAGATCATGGTGTCCGGCTTAACATGACTACTTCAAGGCCAAATTTTCACAAGAAAACCCTAAACAGTCACCCCAAAAGTACATGAAAAATGCCTCTATATTAATAATATATATATTATAATAATTTAATAATGAGGTTCATATCTATGTTCTTTGTATCTAGGGACATCTAGGTACTTCAAGAATGTATTTCCAGTTAAAAAAGTTTGTGTCTGTTACTATGCTTGCGTAAATTACAGTGAAGCAGGAGAAATGTCTATTTTCTATAACACCATGCTAACAATCACTCCGTGAACTCGGATGTTGTTGATCATCAGCCAGAGTTCTCCATGATGTGATGAATGGAAACATTAAAAGACTGAAGTGAAGTAACTTTGTCATGTTTGACTTCCACAGTTCATTCTTCTTTCCTTGTGTATTGGTAGAAAAATTAAGGTGTTGACATGTCAGTGAGTTGACAGGCTTCGTAACTGAAGATGAAGTGTTTTTTTGTAATTGTGAATTCCTGATGAATTGTCAAACTCTTGTATTGTCCAGTTGCTGATCTTTTTTTTCACCCTATCATTTGCCTCCAGGTGCTTTGGCACGGTTGTTGTAGGCTACAGATTTCACTCCAAACTACATTCATACTCAGCATACTTTGTTCAGACCAAACTCAACCAGCCTGCTTAGCAAAAATAAACCCCAGCCAACAACCTGTGAAGGTGTGTGTGTGATGTGAGGTATGGGAACATGAAAAGCAGCATCTGTCCGGTGTAGAGTCTGATGAAGGTGCTCTTGCTTCATCCTTCACTCTCTGTGTTAAACACAGGTGGGTGCAGCAAGTTGATATCAGTATCAACGCCTTTGACTCATTTCAGCATTATTCAGAAATGTGAGCGTGCAGCAGCTGTAAGTGTTACTGAGGAGTGATTTGCTTTACCCGGCTGAGGGCTGTGGAAACAGCAGCTGAGCAACGTCTGTGTGGGTAAATTGTGACTGGAGGACATAACAGTGGGCACAAAGGGACCTGGAGCCTCCATGGGAGAGGTGCTTAATGTTAATACCTTCATTTATTTCTATGGAGAGTGCCGGTGGAGGAGGAAGGGGCTCCAATAAAAGCAGTATTCACCTGCAGCTCCTGGCAGGCTGCTAATAAAACTTTAGCCAGTTTGATCTATCCACCACATTAAAATTGTACTTCCTCTTTGTGTGAGGTGCGGTCATTGCAGGCCTGAGCGGCTGCAGCAGAGAAATACTTTATGGTGTCAGCGGGAATTATCAACTAATCAGCAGCATAACTATGTGTGCTGTTACAGACTCTGAGCTTTCTTTCTCTTCCACGGGAAAATAAATAAAGCAGTAACTCAGAAATCTTCCTACTGGATGAAGATACTGTAGTTATCATTTTCATCCTCAGTAAATACAACAGGCTTTTTTTAAATTAATAAAATATTTCTAGATAGTTTTTTTTTTTTTTTTTTTTTTTTTTTCCTTTGTTGGTATTAAACAGACCATTTTGATTTGCAACCTTTCTTCAAAACCCCTTTCTGCCTCCAAAGGGGGGGTTAAAGACCAA
>JBAFTA010000008.1:5395079-5409053 GCA_036919975.1 Melanotaenia parkinsoni | reverse complement strand
ATTTTTTTTTTTTTTTTTTTAATGTATGATTCCTTTATATTTTGAAGCTAAGCAGCTGTACTACTATAAACGTGTGGTATCCACAAAAAGTCCAGAATCTCAGATAACATTAAAACCACCAATGTATGACCAAAAGATAATATTGCATAATAATGCAATATTATATAGCAATAGTAAGGTTAATATCATTTGAGATTAGTGCCAGAGATAGCACACATATTCTGTATGTGAATTCTTATCAGAACCCAGTCTGACTCCAGATATAGGTTCAAGGATTAAAAGGTAGTTTGGACCATATCAAACTGTGCACAGTCTATGATCTTAAAACATTTAACAATTTCCTAAAAAAGTGTGGACATGAGGCTTAAGGTAGACTTAATGTGCACTTGGAGGAAGAATGGGTTGTGAACAACTTAACCAGCAGCACATCATGAGGCAGTCCTCTGCAGGGACGACCACGCACCCACCCAGAAGAAAAGAGAAGAAGAGCTCCAACAGCCATGGAATCATTACATATTCTGATATTCTTATTTTTTCAATGTGATTAAGAGAGTAATTTCCTGCATAAACAAATGAATGATTTGGTCTGTTTTAGGAAAAGCGCAATCTTAAGAATTTGCACTGTTCTCCACAGAAAGAACTTGAAGCAGCCCTACAAAACAATCCTCTCAAATCTGTTCTGCACTGTTTCTGGTCGCCACTGCTTTTTAACAACATTACACAGTAAACAGCTTTCCCTGGGTTTAAGACCTGTTCCTTGGTAACTCAGAATAAAGCTCATAAGTTCCATAAGTATTTAAAAACATCTTATATTTGCATTACCTGGCTTTTTCATCCCAAGGCCATAAGAAGGTAATTAAGGTGTGAGGCCTTTTGTAAACCAACAAATTCCACTTATAAAAGGAGAGACTTCGGCTTGTCAAACACAGGTGTCAGAATAATTGCTGCGTCTCTTTGCTTTGCAGTAATTGCTGGAACTGAGCCATCACTCATGTTATTAGTTCCACCTGCACTCCTCCTGGTACTAGTCTGAATGTTTGCAATGTAAGAGGTCGGTAAAGCTGATCCACTGGTGGATGATAAAGACAGTTTAGTGCTCAACACTGCTGACAGACAAATGGTTGACTGTACAACGTCAACAATACATGTCAGAAAGAAGGTCAGGGTGTATGAAATGTCAAATTTACAAAAAATATAATAACTGGTCTGATGCTTTTTGTATAAAATTCCACTGTACATGGAACAGCCAGCATTTCCCTCCCTCTTTGACCTTTCCCCACAGATAACCAACCAGGAACCAGACGTTTCAGTCGTGGCCGGTGTTTGCTGCGTCTGACAGATCAATACATCATACTAATAAGTAAAATCTGCAAGCAGCAATTATTGCGTGTCATGTTTATCCATGCAAGTAAGTAATCGTCCAATTTAGTGAAAAGTCACAGAGGAACGTGAAACGAGAGCTCATTATAAATCACACATTCACACGTCGACACGCACACACAGATGAGTAATTGAGATCCCCAAACACAAGTTAATATCACTCCAAGCCCATTAGGCCTGCAGGGCTCCAGCATGCATGCGTATGCAGGTGAAAAGTTGTGTTTTGCTGACTTTCTTCCAGAATAACACTTATATTTCCAGTAAAAGAGCTCCATTAAACAACATTCCTCACCAGAGACTGAGAAACAGGCGCTGACTGAATCACTGAAGGAAGACTGTGTATTAATAAACATGACTGAAGACCAAACTGAGGTGTAATTACATGAGATGATGATGTTTTTAAAACTGGGAACTTTTCTAAAGTACTATAAAAACTTAAATCTGTAACCTTTGAATTTCAGTCTTAACTGTTATTTATATTTCTCAATGACAGATTGAAGAACTAAATCTACAGAACTGAATGTTGGGAAAAGATTGAGGGAGTCTGGAGACATCTCAGAGTGGAAAGGACAAGGAGAGAAACCACTGCCGGTTGGTCTGGACCCTCCAGTCCTCAGGCAGCACAACTGGACAAACCGTCATGTTAAAGATGCATGGGACCTGATCTAAATGTTTGCATGTGGAAAAACATGTTGCAGTTGATTTATAATCCAGGTACGTTGAGGACTTTGTTAAATGGACAAAATAACGTGCACATCCATGTAGCGTGTTTGCACTTGATGAATACGCAATAGGGCGTTTCTGCCAGAAGGTGCAAAATATTGGGAGGGGTAGATGCAAATAGATCAGTGTACCACACGCAATTTGATTTACCAAACATGAAACTGATTGCACTGGCTGTTTTGCGTCTATATTTAGCATGTCTGAAAGGCAGGTGTAAACTGGCAAATGGCTGCATTCATTGTTGCAAGGACGGAGCACAGACACTACGATAGACGAAGGACAGAGCGCATCTTTGACGCTTGTGTTGAATGCTACGTTAAGCAGGATGGGATGTTGTGGCTGCGCTCTTGGTATGCTGGCATTGAGAGCCCTCACCACCACCTGTACCCCGTCTACTTCACTCTTGTTGCCCCTCTGGTAATAAAATCAAAAGACAACAGAGTTTTAATCGTCTCAACGTGTCAAGCTGTAGTGAAGAATAGAGGAGACACACAGTGCGCTGCCGTTAGCTTCATACAGGAAGGTTTAGTCTTCATGAGTCGGGTAGCATTACACAATTTAACAGGTTGCCATCATTTTCAGCCCCATTTACAACATGGCCATAATGTCCCTTTAGGACAATCTGAATTTCCTTACATTCCATTGACTTAACATGTTTCCAGGAAGTTTACTTGAACACAATAACAAATAGAAATAAATTATGCAACTAATCTTTTCTTGCTCTTAACTATTGCTTTTAACTGTCTATACAAAAACAATTGACAATTTCAAACCTTAAGGTTCTTACTATTATTCAAGCTACATGAATACACTTTAAACACAAGCATTGAAAACCCTTTCATTGCCTGTTTTGTGTACATAATAGTTACAGCACATAAATTCTACATATGAAACTAAAAGGTTAACTAGAGAATGCAGTTTTCCTTTAATGGTACTTTTCTCATGTTTCTCATGCAACCATATATTCACTCAGCCACCTATAATATGGCATTTCTGGTTTGGTATCAACCAAAAAGATACTTTAAACTTTGACATCAGAAAATATTATACTCTATGAACAACTTTCATAAGGTGCAAAACGAATTCAGTTTAAAAGTGAGTCCACTAGTTTATTTTTTGTTTAGCTTACCACACACACTACTCCACAGTATTCAAATCTGCTAGCTTTAGCATTGATTAGCAGACTATCTTAAACTGCTGTTTTCTCATAAATCTCTTTACAAAAACAGTTTGTTTGCCGTACAAACTACTCAATAACAATTTCAACCATTAAAGTCTGCAATATGCACTCATTTTAATGAATATTTACCAACCTGTGGTTAAGAAACGAGGAGACACAAACGTTGAGCTGACCTTAGCTTCGTACAGGAAGGCTTATTCTTCCTGTGTGACCTTGCTCTACTCTATACCACCAGTGCGACAAGCGCCCCCTAGCGAATGGATGCAGAATAGCGCTCAGTAACTGAGATTGCTGTAATATTATGCATTACAAATTAGAAAAAAAAAAAAGCACAGGGATTTTTGTTTTTATTCCTTTATCTGTTTAACCCTTTACACTCTATTAAGGGAAAAGAGAAGGAGGTTATGATTTAAGAGGGAAGCATAATTTAAAAACGAAGGGTGTCAGAACAACTTTAAGAAGTATGTATGTTTCAGTATCGGGGTAAAATTATAAAACACCTTAACAGATCAATTAAAGGACAGTAAAAGCATAAACCGGTTTAAGAGGTGGTACAAAATGCAAATATTAAATTAATATAAGTTTGAAGTTTGAAGAACACTAGTTTAACAAAGGATGGTGATGATGGTGCGACAGTGTTTGAAGCCAGAAATATTGTGGTGTTTTGTTTAATTTATTTATGTTTTCTTTGGAGGAAGGAGGAATGGGGAGTGTGTATTTTTTTTTTTTTTTATGAAGTATGACATTTGGGTTGTGAAATAGAGTTGGAGTATATTGTAGAAATGAGGAAGGGCATTATAAATTTATGCTTCTGCCTACTCCTGTTCAAACATGAAATGTTAAGATATAAATATTGTAAATATTGTAAATGAAAGAACATGTTTGAAATAATCTTTGAAATTAAATTAAATGAAAGGTATTAATGACCATCGTCAGCTGTGATACAGCACTGACCAGCTCCTGAGTGTGCACTGCAATGCGCCTCCATTAGCGCACACAGCGTTCACCTTTTGCGTAATGAAAGGTGTTTTCACTTTATTGTTTCTATGATCAATGTTCCATTTCAACATGTATTAATTTATGGTTTAACAATGCATCATTTAAGACTTTAATAGCTTAGAACGTACAGATGTATTGACAAATGTTAACGATTTTGCCTCTTCCCGACCTCGGATGGCAAACGCCCGATCATAGTGAGATTTTCCTGTCCAATTATCATTTGGTCTGTGGTGTGTTACGAGCCGATGTTCAATATTTCAGAGCCGATTTCTGAGGAACGCTGAGGACTCGTGCATTGTGACTGCGTGGATGTGATGTGGCACAGAATGTAGCCAATCAGAGAGCAAGATGGCTAGGGAACAAGGAAGTAAATAAAGTTTCTGTTCAAGCCGTCTCCAGTCTGTTATTTTTTTCAATTCTGGCTTTTTCTGTTTACAATAATCTCAAGGCCACCATCATTCCCTCGTCCTATATATCCTCTTGCTGTGTGTTGTGTTGTCCGGTTGTTGCTATGGTTCTTCTACGTTTTTGTTAGATCACGTTTGGTCACGTGAGATGCCTGGCTCGAAGGACTAGATTGTAGATCAGTTACGAGACAGCATCGTAATGTGTGTGTCGTTCTGTGATTAGATTATCGGAGCACGCCACACACATTATGACCAAACTGTTTAATGCATGATTTTTTATCTTCATGCGTGAGGTCTCGAGCCGATAAAAAATCTCATAAGATTAAAAAAATCGTTATGTGGGTACCAGGCTTAAGAAATCTCTTTAGAAATGAAGAGAAAGAGAGAAGGAAAAATTATGTTTTTTCCGTGATGTAAGCTGCATCACAATGGACTAAGTTTGAGCCTGCATTTTTAACATGGATGAAAGATGAAAATAAAGAAAATCTGCCCTGCTCATGCTGTGTTCCTTAGACTACACTTTTGTCCTTTGCTTCTTTTTTACCTACTTAAATTCTGTTCATGCTTTTTCACTTTTTACACGGATTTTTGGTAATTGGTTAAATCAGGCTTTCATGCTTCACCACGAGTTCACAGAGTTTTCTTTTTGTCCCATCAAAGCTGGATCTTTTTGATTTTATTTATTTTTTTATCTTTTTAGCTATAACGCAGTAGACAATTCTCAATATTTCACCATCTCTTCACACCACCAATCCAGCGGCGTCTCAGGACGAGACCGAATAAGTAGACAGAACCTTCAGACCCAAACCTACAGACCACCACGTGTGATGAACCTTTGGGCCTTCCACAAAGCTCAGCTGGGATCCAAACCACCCATCCAGGCTTTCCCCCATTCACTGGAGTGTCACCACAACAGTCGTAAGTGGGTGGACTTGATCCAAACAGAACCGGACGAGTCCCACCAGTATTATTTACCGCTTGTCTGCATAAAAATGGTTGGTTGTCTGACAGAGTTAATTATAGTAAAATAATTGACTGTTTAGACTAGTTTAATAAATATTCACATTTATTTTAACAGGTCATGGTTTGTGATTTTTCCCTTTGAATCATGTTATAGGTTCCTTTGAATAAGAACTCACGTCACTAGTGTCTTAAGACTGATTTGATTTGATTGGATTTGACTAGCTTGATTGAATTAATTTATCCACTTAATTAATCTAAGACTTTAATGGTGTTCATGCTGCCATTAGAATTAGCATGGTGGTGCCCCAACTTTTACCAATATCAATAATCATAATTAATATTTTATATTGATTATTCAAATTAATATTATATCTAAAATTTTTAATGTTTAATGACTCTAGATCACTACACAATCCACCACTGGATCCAGACTTAGGACCTGAAACTTGATTACACAAGGAAGAAGAAATGCATAAACTCTGAGTAGAAACAACGCTGAGTTCTCTGGACAGCAGCTCGTCTCAGACAGGCAGTTAGACAATGGACACATGTCCTGTAAACAGATGAGTCCGTTTCATCTGCTTTTGGGGAATAAAACAAAAAAAATTCTGCTGTTACATCCCATAGATGAGAAACATCATCCAGCATGTTATGAGGAGATGGCTGTGATGGTATGGATGAGATCAATGTCCAAGGAGAACTTCATCTGTATAGGTATCATTGACGGAGAGGTGAATGTTGAAGTTTTGGAGAGGGATATGTTACCATCAAGGATCAATTTGATCTGCACCATTTTATTTTCCAGATGTGTTGGCGCCATCAGAATTAAAATGAGTGTATATGTATATATCTATATGTCTCAGTTTCAACATCTGATATGTTTTTGTTCTATTAGGAAAAAAATATCAGCTTTATGAAATTTGTGAATTCAGTTTTTATTTACATTTTACACAGTAAACTTTTTTCGCTGTTGCAGCCTTAACTAGATTAAAACTTGTAAAATCAAGTTTGTCCTGAGGGTCACACTGGGGGATAAATTTGTCTCTGAGGGTTTATTTTCAGAGGTAAAGGAACGTGATCAGAGTCTGCTCAGAGTGTCAGAGAGTCACCTTCCAGATTAATTTTCAACAACTTCCTTAAAAGGTTTCAATAAACTTCAACCGCTGTTTCTTTAAGATTAAAGTGTCATTTAGGTGATGTCTGTGCTGGAGGGATGGCCAGGAGGTTATGAATATTCATAACATTTCCAGCCTGTAGCTGTTCTCACATCATCGTTCCTGAAACCGAAATCAAACCCCGCTGAGGTGTTCTGCTGTGCTCCAGAGGCAGGTTAGATCCCCGGCGAGCAGCTCGTCAGTGGGTCGACGGGCTTTGTGGTGCCGACGGACCTGTTCACTCCTGCAGGTCTACCTCACTAACTTGAACTTGAGAGCTTGTTCACAGCCAGCCGGCGGCTTGTTTTTAGTGAAAGCTGAACTGATCCAAAATGTGTTTCACCTTCCATACTGCTGCTTCACACACTATTGATATTCTGCTGCTGCCTCAGGCACGTGTGTGTGTGTGTGAGCATGTATGTATGAGTGTGTGTGAGCTGCTACTTTGCCAGGAGGAGCTCTACTGAAATTAATGACTCTATGCTGTAGATGCTGGAGGCCCTATGCCCCTCCTCCTCCTCTTCTTCCTCCTCCTTTGCCTGGTGGTCTGAATGTCGGCTGGTTGAGTTGTCACTGTGCTCATTGCCACCCCTCCTGCAAGAAGGAAGAGAAATGACCTGCTTCCACCAGGTACAAGACAAGGAATAACCCACTGTAGCTAACAGAGAACCGATTTAAACCAGCATTGATAAACAGCTCAAACTTCAGCCTAATTGCATGAGAACAGTGCACTGTCAATCCACGAGTCCATGGGAGGCATGAACAGGTTAACTTTAAACTTTATTCGGTTTTGTTAGATTCAGCTCACCTGAATTTCAAATGCAGATCATCTCTTCAGTTCTCTTAGTGTCTTGCTGGAAATCCTCTGTCTGCTTTCAGTATTATGTCCACAGCTGAAAAAAGACTTGGTTTGGTTGCTAAATTCTATGTATGTTTTCTTGTGTCACAGTTCAAAGTGCAGACTGTCAGAAAGCGGAAAAATATGAGAAATCGGTTGTTAAGATCACAACAGGTGATGGAGGTGCATATGGTGATAAAATGGCTGCTTTGTACCAGGGAAATAGAAAGGGAATGAGTTTGAGTGCCCTCAAGAAAAAATGGAAATTGATAGGTAGCATTAACCAGTCCAAAATGTATGTATGTGTTTTTTTTTGTTTGTTTTTGTTTTTTGTTTTTTTTTTCAACATTAGTTGTAAAATAAAATAAAATGAATGAAATCAAATAAAAAGTGGTAACCGTACTATGTAATATTATAACTCCTTGATCACTTAAAGATAAAAAAATATATAGTTTAGAATAAAAAATAAATAAATAAATACAAATGAGTGAGAATATAAATACAGGTAAAGAAACATATTTATTCTTTTTTTAATTAAAAAAGAAATCAAAAGTAATCAAATAAATACAAATCATTTAAAAAAAGAATAACGAGCAAATAAGAGAAAAAATGTTTTATTTTACTTCAAGCAAATTTTTATGTGTCTCATACCTATTAAGTAGATTTTTTTCTTACACAGAACTTTTTTTACAGCAGCTAAAAATAAAAAAAAATGATAGTCAACAAAACAGAACCACAGAGAAGTAAAGCCATAAATTCTCTCACACGGGATCCCCTTCGATGCTATCGGTTGCTCTTCTCCTGGTCTGTCAGCAGCTGTTGCTGCTCTAAATCAACATGGCAGGAGAATAAAGTGATCTGCTTCTGGATCTGGATCTGGATCTGTCTCTTGCCCTGGCTCTGGCTCTGACACTGTCTCTTGCTCTGTCTCTGGCCCTGGCTCTGGCTCTGTCACTGGCTGTGTCTCTGTCTCTTGCCCTGGCTCTGGCTCTGACACTGTCTCTTGCTCTGTCTCTGGCCCTGGCTCTGGCTCTGTCACTGGCTGTGTCTCTGTCTCTTGCCCTGGCTCTGGCTCTGACACTGTCTCTTGCTCTGTCCCTGGCTCTGGTTCTGTTTCTGTTGGCGGAGTAGGGGGTTGGGGTCTCTTCAGCTGAAGCTGACTGGTGGAGAGATGGTCAGTCTCTCCAGATTCCCTAAATTGGCAATTAGCTTTAATGAGTGCTTTAATTTTAATGAGTGACTCATAGATCCCTCAGTTCATTTCATGAGTGACCCCCACCCTCCTCATCATGGAGTGCCCTCTTCTCCCCTCTCTTCCCCCTCCAACAATAAAGTGAAGGCCTGTATGTTCCAGTTGGGTGTAGTGAAGGGTGGAGGACTGCTGACAAATACTCTCCAACAGTTGAGCGACCTTCCACCCAATCAGACCTGATTTGTTCCATGCTCGCCATCGCTGCCCCTGCAGCCCCATCTTCCCTTTTTTAAATTAATTCATTAATTTTTTTTCACTTAACCGTCAATCCATCTTATTCTAATAAAGCTTTGATTTTCAGAAGCATCCAAGCCTTAACGATGTGCAGCCCAGAGACATGGCCTCAATCAGATTATACCATGGATGTGGGCTGCAGTAAATGAAGAAGATGATTGGCCTGATGGTGGATGTTTGATATTAATTGTGTTAATGGTTTTAATCCCTCTGAGAGCAGGATGGTCCCCAAGGAGTCAGGCGTGAAAGTTAGTTGGAGCAGAAAGTTGGAGTTTATGAACACAAAGATGATATCGTGCCCAACAGCTGGATTCTGCTCTGCTTGTTTACTCATCTGGAGTTGTGTTATGTTCTTTATAATAGCTGCATCTGTCTTCGTAAGCCTCAGAAACATGTAGTTAAATGATGCGTGCACTGCAGAGGACAATGCAAACATTAATGCATACTTGGCAGCAAATTGCACATTACATGTAACATTTTAATTATGAAGATGAGGAATGTCCTCTGGGCCAGTGTTGTATTTCACTGTAACTTTAACAAAAAGGTCAGTCGGTACCAAAACATAATCCTTCCTTTGTTGCTACTCCTGTTCTCACACTGTTTTCTTAAATTCTGATGGATATTTCTGTTAAGTCTGGCAAAAAGCCAACCAAAATGATCACATAGAGGTTGTGGACAGGAGAAGTTTTTAAGGTCTAAAAAGAGCTTTAGGAGTGAACAGCTAGAAGCAACAAATGATGGGATGGACTTCTTCTCTAGGAAATAAACAGAACATGTTCTCATGTGAAACTATCACCAGCCACTTTTTAAAAGTGTATTTACTTATTTTATCTTTATTTTACCAGAAAGGTCAAATGAGAACCAGTTCTCATTCACAATGACGACCTCTGCCAGAGGCAACAGTAAAACACACATTGGTACATACATATAACAAAGTACACAGTTTCATAAAAAGTAAAACAATAATAGAAGTGTAATAAAACTATCACTCCAAAAAAAATCTTAGAAGAAATTGACAAACTGAAAGGGTTTAGGGTTTGAATAAGTTAATGTAGCTACTGGAGAGGAACTAATGGTTATGATTAATGAGTAAAAAGATGAGGTAAGCAGTGTTTAACTGTAACGGGTGGCACTAGCAGGTGTCGCTCTGGCCTCAGGTCAATTCCCCAGAAAATAGGAAGTGGTTGTTTGCCGAGAAGTGCCAGTTTTCTGTGGAGTGGCCAGGACATTTGCTCAACCCACACTTTTTTTGGCACTTTGACCAAACCTGCCAACCCGGTAAGTAAGGTTTTAATATGTTGACTGTTTTGTATTGTAGTTGTATTTTCAATGTGTTTTGTACAGAAGGGTCGAGGTATTAGAGGCATTTGGAAAATTGAATGAGTGTGGGCTGCGTGTGGGAATTCCACACAGATTTAAAATAAAAATGCTTTTAGTTTGTAGTAACTTCGTATTTTGTTTCGATACAGTTTTTCACGACGCTCCCTGCTGTCCTTTAGATATAATTTATGAGTTTGTTTTTGTTCCCATTATTCTGCTCTTGGTCAAGGTTGTTTTTTTTTTTTGTTTGTTTGTTTTTTGGGATGATTCGATACGAGTGGCCTACTTTAAACTTTTTGTTTTGTATGTTTTGTCTTTATTACTGAGTCAATCCCCTACAATACTTCATATCATCCCGCCAGTACACCTGATCTTGTTTGGAGTGGATTCATCTGCTGTGTTTATTAATTTGCAGTGGTTTACAAATGTATCATCGTTGAACTAAACAGTGTGCAGTGTATTAAAACGGGATTGTCCTCCCTGGGTGCTGTCCACTTAATTTGGGTCTGTAATTATACTAACTGAAAAGTAGAGTAGAGACAGTAAATAAGGAATGACAACTTCTATTTGTTAATAAATATTATTTAACTTTATTTCTGTGTTTATAAAGTCTGCCTTTGTAACAAGGTTTGATAAAGATGCAGATATCTATAGATCAGTCTACAGGAGTAAAGTGATGGCCAGTTCACAGGTGAATACAGATCATGATGAAAGCAGTGCTATTGGAAACTGTGCAAATAGCTTTACTTATATGTATGAGCAGATGAGGGATTAACCCCTTAACTGTCACTACAAACAGCCATAAATGCCAAAAAAGGCATAATATTACATTAGGTTAGTGGTTCCCAAACTTTTTTCTGCAGGGCCCCCTTTTCATCGACAAAAATAATGTCAACTACCAACTACCACATGTATCCCGATGCTTACAAAGGAATGTCGAAACATGTCGAAATTTGCCACAAAATAGTCTTTATTGACTTCTACTTCATTGTTATTAATTCATGTCTGTGACGAAGAAATAATCAATTTCTCTGTTAGTGTGAGGCGTTTTAAACCAGGAAATTCTGCAAACTACTTCAGGTGAGTAGAGCTTTGCATGAACCAGAAGCTGCTTTACTAAAACAACTGTTATGGACCCCTTCTGGTGTAGGGGTGGAAGGGATGGAGTAACATAACAAGCCGGAAACAAAGATAAAATAAGCCATACTTTATTTACAAAGTTACTGTTATTTACAAATAAATACAACATAAAATGATTTATGATTAAGCTGGAGTGAACTTCCCTTCAACCTATAAAACTAGCACACACACATTCACACACGTTTACACACAAATGAGCTGTAAAATAATGGTGTCCGTCTACAAAATTAATGAATGAAAGAATGAATATTCAGATGACAACACAATAAAGAAACTTTCCTGTTGTGATATTTCTGAGCTGAGCTGCTGTTTTTCTGTATCACACCATCAGTGTGAAGCGGCATCCAGCCTCCAACAGAATACCGAGACATAAACACATTAGTATACTGCTGCATATTGTAATGTGGCCCTGACATTTCCTTCCCATTATTCACTAATGCTGCATCCACGGCACAATGTCTCTGCATTTATCACTGGAAATTGATGCAATTTATATTCATCTTGCACAATGACACAATACCACAGTATGGGAATGGATTCCCTACTTCAATGGAAACCACGGAGTGTGAATGGAATTGGAGAGATAAGATTTTTAAGAGGCTACAGCCGCTGAAACAGGGGCAGAGAACAGGGGCTGAAGATTTAAAGGCTTTCGGGGCAAATTCAGTGGATTTCTCATTTCAGTTTTTACACATATTTGCTTTTTAAGGTGGCAGCATGAAGCATGTTGAACACCTTTTAAGATCTGTTTAACCAGAATGTCATTTTGAACCGATCAACTGATCTTCTGGGTGGAGACAGCTGTTTACTATGTTTCTAACTGAAACCTCATGATGCAAGAGAACAGAAGGAAAAACAAATCATGAGTTTCTATATATATGACAGTTAAATACATAAAATATAATAAACTATACGAAAGAGGAATATTCATTAATAATTGTCATCTCAAAGCTTTCAAAGCAATGAACAAGGAAAATACAGGGAAAAAGTTTATATTGCAAGATATTTACTGTTTATGCTTTGGTTAGTCCTACTTTCATAACTGTTAAAAATATAAAAATGTGTATACACAGAAAAAAAAACACTTGGAATAACAAATAAACACAGGTTGGTCTGTACACATCTTCAACTCTATGTAAAAACACAAAGAAGTCCAAATCTTGCAAAAGTACACTGAGATCTGGAACAAATTCTCATCTTTGATTCAGACTTTTCACTGAAACAAGACTAGACAGCAACAACATGTAGACACAACAGGAACAGGCATACTGAGGCAGCAGCCACTTACAGCGCGCCTATGTATTAGAGTAGATAAAGAAAGAAAAGATAACATTGGGGGCATAAGATGTGGCTGGGGAGAAAAAAAATAGGCATCACCACACTGGGCCTAAGGGCCCAGTGTTGAGATACAAAAAAATAACCTCCTCGGTACATAAAAGCACATAACTCAGACATTCACAACATCAGAAACGTGGCGGGGTGGGAGAGGGGTCTCCCATGACAGCAGGTGCGGACGCAGCTGACATGAGCGCAATCCAGTCGACCCACCGCCCGGGAGTGGAGGGAGGGGGGGAAGGAACAACCAAGGCAGTGAATCATCGAAGGAGGTGCGTCAGTAGTGGTGTATGTGAGTGTGGTGCGTGTGTGTGTGCAGTAAGTAAGTGAGCATTTGAACTTTCTCCCAGTCCTCCATCTCCAGTCTCTGCCACCTGATGATAGTGGGGCGTCCTTGGGAGCTGATCCAGGAAAGAGTCCAACGCCCGTGAGGAGGGTGGGGGGAGGGTGGGGAGACTGAGCATCCGTTAACATAACATTCCAGGAGAACTTTATAACCAGCCATCCAAGGCCAGTACAGGGAGCCGAATTGATAACAGCATTTGTTTTAGTTTCAGACCAGAGCTGTTTCGTCTGCCTTGAGTCTCTCAGTGGTCCCACTGGCGACTCCAATCATCTGAATTTTGGGTCAATTTCCATTTCCATCCAGCCGAGCCGACAACTTCTCCAAGTTGGTGTCCACCTTACGTACAAGCTCTGAAATCGCAACCAGCTTGCCCTCCTGAGCCTCCAGTTTACGATTTAGCTCCTGCAACGTCAAAGTCTGATTGTTCGTAGCTCGACACACACCGGCACAGAAATCCGGCAGCTTGCCAGTGACTGTGTCCGAATTTTGCGATATGCCAAGAAACCGCCCGCTCCAAACAGCAGAAACCCAGTTATCATGAATCCGAATGTATAGATGTCCTCAGCGTCCTTAACAGCCAGGATCGACAGGCACATGACTTTCCACGCTCCCCAGGAATCCATCACAGAAGCAGTGGTGGAGAGGAGGACACTGAACAAACTGTTATCTATCTTGGATAACCCGGACCACCCTCTCCACCCTG
>JBAFTA010000008.1:5351844-5365396 GCA_036919975.1 Melanotaenia parkinsoni | reverse complement strand
CGCACTTCGAAGTCAACAGACCCTGAATTGGGACATACCTGTAGGTTTCTGAAGCCCGTTGGGTGTTTCCTACCATCAGAAAATACAAAAATGGGCAAAGTGGTGGAGCTGAGAGGGGACTGTGAGCATAGGGGTGGATGATTGACACCTATCAAACTCCAAGCTGCCTGTAGCTAAGAGTTAACTGAGACAAGACGGATCTAACTTGAGCTAACCAGCTAATGAAGGTAAGTGAGCCAAAGCTAAGGTGCGCTGTTAGCCAGCTAAAAACCGTGGTTGTGCTACACCCCTTCTTCTTGCCGCAGTTATTGGATACCTGTCAATCAAAAGGACACGCCCCCCAATTATGCCAAATTTCAAGATTAAATAACATCCAAACAGATGGGTTAGAAAAAAAAATTCACGTGCCTCACAGTTGTCATGAAGGTAAACTTGACCTATTAATCCTAAAATGGATTTTTGTACCAGGCATTAAACATGTTTATTTCTGCTGTGAAGTTGGTCTTTTTAACATGGGAGTCTATGGGGATTTGCTCTGTTTTGGAGCCAGCCCCTAGTGGATGATGGGTGAACTGCAATTTTTTGCACTTCTTCATAGGCTTCACATTTTACCGCCGGAGGTTGCCGCTTGGTCCTTCTTTGTGAGTTTTGCATATATTTTTTAATCTTTATACAACAGAAAGAGGGTGGGGTGAGGAAAGAAGCTAATTTTTTTTTTTTTTTTTTTTTGTGCATTTGAATAACTAATTTAAGTCACCTGCTTTATAACCTTGTAAATGTGAATAACACAGAATAGTGATTCTATGGTCTTTTCTATATCTGGAAGGATTAGGAGGTTAATAAAAGTTTTCTAGAAAAGTATTTATGTTAATGAATTAAGACTACAATTTCCGGTGGGAACTGTGTAGGCAAGGCTGTATTTATGGTTTATATATATATATATAGATATATAGATATATATGTATAATTTGCAATGTTCAGTTTACGCTGGTCAGTTTGTATCAAGGTAATGTTATTCTTAATGGAATTGTCTAAATTTTGAGGTCATATGTGATTAAAGTGTGTACAATCTCTAGATTAATTATAGTTGGGGAAAGTGAAGCTAATTTTTGTTACTTACGAAAGTAAATATTTGCTCTACTTTTAGATTCTTGCTATGTTCAGTTACTAATTATAACACTGTTTCTTTTACCAGGTGATTCTGTCTAGTCAAATGCACTGGACGAGGGTCTGTACACATGCTAAATTTTGATAGGAAAAGCGAAGCATAACGTACAATCATTTAGTTAATTTATAGGCCCAAAAATCAGATGGCATTATTTCTGGTGTAAATTTTGTGTATACCAGCCGAAATAACGTGGACTCCATGTCTGTCTCAGAAGTAGCCCTTGCCGCTTAGCCTGACATGCTGAAACTAAGCAGGAAAAACCATGCAGATGTCAAGGCAAACATGCACAATTCATAGCTGATTAAGGCTATGAGAATAAAAGCTATACGTAACTGATGACCTTAGTAAAGGTAGCTCAATTTCATCTTTGTTTTATTGTTCTAATTCTTAAACACTCATAAACAAACATATACTCTTGAACACTTTTATACCTTAAAATAATGTGCGACAATGATATCCTCTGTAATATTTGACTGATCTCCACACAGAAATATAATTTGTGATTAAAAGTCACTCCAAGAATGCTGTGTGTTGTAAGGATTTGTCTGCAAATGTTGAATTTACAGACTGATCTCCAAGATTTTTTAAGTAATCATTCTCGGAGAAAAACTGCAAAGTTCACAATCAAAACCAATAACGCATGGTGTTGACTTATTAGATGCGCATTTCCTTGATTTGTGGGCAATCAGGTTTTGAAATAGTATGGTTAATAGCATCTGAACAGGGCCAAAATTCACTGGGCTTGTGTTATACACTAGTGTGATGCCTTTTTTTTTTTTCTTGAGGACTTAATGGACAAGCTTTGAGGTTTCATGGACAAGCAGACCGGGAGGTGAACACTGCTTAAGAGAAGCCAAGCTAATGACAATAATCTGGAAGATTATATAAATAGATAAATCTCCCAGCTGAGTCCCATGCTGACCTCCTCCAGAGAGACCAGAGAATTTTCTCGTCTTGAGTCTTGCATCTGGCTTTTATGGGATGGATTTGCAAAATCTGCAACTTTGTTGCCCCTGGAACAAATGAACTTTTGAGGCACTACAGGTTGAGGCATAACCACTGTGAATTTCTTCCTTGTTTACATGATGATTGCCCCAGTGCCTTCAAAACCTGGAAAGCACTGAAATCACTTGTCAAGGAAACATTACGTTAACAAATCAACACCAGAAAAAATTTATTTCAATTGTGAACTTAGCAGTCAATGGTCCTCCACTGAGAAGGATTTCTTCCAACATCCTGGAGTTCATCTTGAGAAAAACGAAACGTGAACTGTGTCTTTACTGTTATTTTTACACGAATGTGTATGGAACATTTGCATCACACAGATCCCGACAACACACAGTGCATTCTTTAAATGACCTTTGGGCAGAAATTGTACACACCTTTTGAGATCACTCAAATATTACTGAAAATATTGCTGAAGCAAGTGGCTCTGACACATGCTCAGGGGCATATGACTGTTCAGAAGAGTATGAAGCTGAAGAATTGAAAGAAGAAATTGAACTGAAGTTAAGCCACCTTTTCTTAAAATTGGAAAGCATATATAATGTGCCAAGCAAATGCATTACTGAAGCAGTAGCAGAGCTCCACTTTATATCCTCTCCAGTGTCAGGTCCTGGCATAAGAAAGACTGTAAACACATGTTGAAAGACGGTGTGCTTGATGGCCTAGTTGTCTCTGATTTAGTGAAACAGTTGACTGAGTCCAGCCCCATCAGCACAGCTTTAAGATCTGATGGTCCTCTTGCAATATCTTACAAACGATGAAAGTTTTTTAAGAGGAAATTTTGTCTTTGTAGCTGCTGATGCATTCTGGACAAGAAGCAAGGTCGCACCTTCCTGTATGTTTCCACTCTGCAGTCATTGTCACAGATATTAAGTCTAAAAAACATTCAGGAAAAAGCTTTCAACTCTTCACACAATGCTCACGAGGGTCAATATGGATCATTTCATGATGGAACACATTTTAAGGAAAATGCACTTTTATCCACTGAAGAAATAACTCTTTCTCTTCTTCTTTACATTGATGATTGAAGTTTGTAATCCCCCGGGAATATCCAGAAAAAACACAAGATTACTGCCTTGTATTGGGTATTGGCAAACGTTCCACCACAGTTTCGTGCTACACTTAAGTCAATCTATGTAGCTGTGCTTTGCAAGGCTGTGGACATAAAGAAGTATGGTTATGAGGCGGTGCTAGAGCCACTATTAAAAGACCTTGTCCAGTTGGAAGAGGAGGGGCTCTTTATTCCTGTGTTTGGAAAGAAAATCAAGGGCACAGTAGTTTGTGTTGAAGCTGACAATTTTGGTGCCCATTCAGTTGGTGGCTTTTTGGAAAACGTCTCCAGATCTCATGTCTGCAGGTTTTATTTAGGAGAGCTCTCAGAGTTTCAGGAAAAAGAAGTACAAATTGGATTCTTCTGAGCCAGAACAAAGCAGGAATATTCTCTGTACAGTTATAGGAAGTCCCACTCTTACTTACTGCTTTGATGTGAAAAGGCAGTGTGCTTAACCAATAGATTAATATATTTTCATGTTTTGTCAGGGTACCCACCAGATGTGCTTCATGACCTGTTCGAGGGAAAAGTACCTTTGGAACTTGCACTGGGCTTCAATATTCTGATTAAGAAAAAATACTTAACTTTATTTCAGCTCAATGACCTAATCAGACAATTTCCCTATAAGTGGACTGACAAGGCTGACAGCCCACAGCCTATACCGCTGAACTTTGCCACCTGGATGAGCATAGGTGGAAACGCTCATGAAAATTGGACTTGATTGCGTCTGATCTCTCTTATCATTGGTTTCAAAGTTCCAGAGAGTGAACCAGCGTGGCATCCTCTAATGGACCTTAAAGACATTGTTGAAGTAGCGACTTCTCCACACAGATGACACAATTAGATACCAAGATATCTGAACACAGGCATAAATACAGGCAGGTTTTCTCAGAGGCAATACTTCTGCCAAAGCATAATTTTCTTCAGCATTATCCACAACTAATCAAGGCTTTTGGGCCGCTTGTAGCTATGTGGACAATATGCTTTGAAGCAAAGCATAGCTTTTTTAAGTGAGTTGTTTGACATACCAGCTGTTTTCGCAACATTTTACTGTCTCACTGTGAAGCATCAGTTTATGTTGGCTTACCATCTACATGGCACAGGCATACTGAAACCTGCCCTGAGTATCTCAAATCTGTCCACGCAGCCTGTGGATGTCCTCAAGGAAGAGAAGCAGGAAGCAGTACAAAGAAGGTTTCCTGGACACGTATTCAAGTAGCCTTATTTAATTATTTATGTATTTGTTTTATTATTTTTTACCTGTCCTGTCCAGCATTATAGCAAGTAGAATGGTTTTCTGGTTGTTGTATTGTGCCGAACAAGTTTGCTTTGCCAAGGGGAGACTTATGGGTATAGGGCTCCTCTTGATAATCTGATTCATTGATTTATTTATTTACTTTAAATCATGGAATCTATGTAATCTTGCTGGACCTGACCGGAGGGGAAAGAAAATGAAGGAAGACAACAAAAAGAAACAAAAAGAGAAAGCAGAAAGAAGAAAGAAGAGACCAAAACACCAAGGCAACGACTTATGCGAGCTTACCATTGAATTACACTGAAATTACACTGAAATGTAATTTCTGCTGAATATGAAACTCTGTAAAGTCCATTTTTCACGTATAGTACTGGAGAATGCCTCCTGCTCTGTATACCGGTTATTGCACTCCAACACTGTTATGTTAAAAATAGAATTTTTATGCATCTCCTTGTAATAGGATGTAATTATTTGCATGCCAAAATTCAAAATAACTAACACATTTTTCCTTCTGTAGAATCATGATGTTTGCCAGACTTCAAGTCATACTGCAAGAAGAAATCTGCAAGCTTTTCTTGCCCTTAGGAACCCCTCAGACTGGATGAACTAAAGTATATCATACAAGGGACATTTGCATTTGAACAAGAATTTCAAATACAGTTCCAGGACCAAGATTTTGATGATCAGTTTTTCACTCTCCTTGAAACTAATGAAATGAAGGACAGAGACACTGTCAACGTGGTCTTTGCTGAGCCAGTGATCACATTAACATTGGAGAATTCTTTGAATATAAAAGGAGCTGAAGAGAGCTTTTATAGGAGTTGCACCGAGGAAGATGTTGGTTCCAACACTATTTCATCCAATGATACCATAATTCTGTCGTCTCCAGTGAGCACTTCCGCCCTTCAGTGTCATGGCCAGCTCAGTTTGAGATACCTACCTTCTCCCTTGACACTGAGCTTATTCTACAACCTGCAAGTGAAGCTTACAGATAGGATGGCACCCTACTCAAAAACCCTGCAGTAAAGTCTGACATTCTGAACAAACTAGCAGAAAGCATCTTCGTCTATAATGCCTATCCCTCTCAAGCACAAAGGGAGCAGGTTACTGAGGCCCTGGTTACGAAGCACCCGTGTTTGAGGGACCCAGTGTCCTTCAATGGTTTATAAAGTTGGCACAACAGCCTAAAGTACAAGCTTGGCAATTATAGAGCAAAGGTGAGACACGTTGGATATTTGGTGGCACTTTCAAATTAATTTTTTTTATGTTAAATTCATCATTGTTGTCTTCTTTGACAGTAATCACTGCCCTTGTTCTGTAACCTGTGTGACACTTGCCAAGTAAAAGTCACATCCTCCTGTTAAAAACTTTGTGTTCAGGATGCTCTTGTTACTCCTTATAGCACCAGTGAGATGTACAGTAAATGGCATAGCTAGAGGTAGAGGTTTAGTGCTGACATATACAAGTCTGAATAGTGAGGGCTCCTTGTGTCAGTGTCAAAAGGAGTCCTTCCTCTTCAGCTTGGCTTAAAGAATCTATGAAAAACCATGTTGACTTTAATACTTGTAAAGACTAAAAAAACAGAATGTTTATCTTATGAAGCTGTGAGAATGAAGTAAAAATGTACTTACCTGATCATCTCATAAGGGAGAAAATGACGAGTGTACCTGATGAAGCTGTGAGGGGAAAAAAGTAAATTACCTGTGGTATAGCAACCTCTCCCTTGTTAGAGAGAGCACTTACTGTTGAGTGTTGCATATACTGAAACCAAGCAGCTAATTAAGATAAGCACAAACCATGTGCTTTAACTGCTACATCCATTGCAGGATTCCTTATAAAACGTGGTATCACCCAAATGTCACTTTCATTGTAGTTTTATGGTGAAATTTTCTGTTTATGAGAAAAAAGGATAAAATGTTCAGGATTTACTAACTAAAAGGTAAAAAGTCAGCAGGATGAATTTAAAGCTGTGAAGCTGCTTCCTTCTAAACTAGTGATGCGCGGGTCTGGGATTTTTTCGACCCACGGGTCCCGCTCTTTTAAAGAAATTGGACCGCACCAAACCGCCCCGCACCTCCGCTTCTATTTTTTTAACCCGACCCGACCCGCCCCATTAAAACACGTTATGATATTGATGAATGCTTTTATTTAGTCTGACAAAGGTGCATATGGTCTCCTAAATTGGCACTGGAAACTGGCAACACAAAATGTATTTTCATTTGAACGTTAAGCCTATAAACATAAATAGGCAAATAAATAAAGTGTTTTAAAGCGTTTAAGTGTTATAAAGCACATAGCCAATGCTGCTGCTGTTGTCTGCACTGATTACCTCGTTGAACCTGTCCCAAACTTCTGATTTAGCCATTTGACCCTCCTTCTTTTTAAGGACATAAACTCCTGAACGAATGTTATTCAACACTTCTTCTTCCATCTTTTGGTGCTTGTCTGCTTGGCACTTTCTGCACGTAGCCTGCGTAGCCTATACTACGCGCCTACGTGGACATTACGTTATAAAATGTGACCTGTGTTTAAATAACTGATAAATATTTTGTCTTACATGTTATAGTAACAAAATGTAGACACTGAGGTCTTTATTTTCAGTTTGACAAAAAATAAAATTAATAGATAGAACTAGATATTTCAGAACAGTAAACACACCAACCCGCCCCGCAGTGAAGCGAAAATTCTTTGACCCGCCCCAGCCTGAACCGTGGGTAACCCGCGGGAGCCGCGGGTTAGAGGGCGGCCCGCGCATCACTAGGTGTTATGACCTGAAGGAAGTAAGCCTGAGAGAAGAGGCAAGCCCGTGTTGTAATGATGACCCATCATGGCCTGACGTTATCAAGCCAGAAAATATTGGGCAATGGTGCATTCTTAACTACGATGATGAACCTTATCCAGGAATCATCTTGGATGTTGAAGATGACAGAGTGAAATGTATGCATAAAAATGAAGTCAATAAATTCTACTGGCCAAGTCCAAGAGAGGACATTGGGTGGTACAGGGATGACCAGGTTTTTTGCACCACAACCTCTAAAGAAAAGATCCGTCCAGTTAGACAAAAAAGTGTGGAAGTTCATAGAAAAACAAATGGGTTAACTGTCTTAGTAGAAAACTAGAAACTGTCCCTGATGTTTATGTTGGTTGAGCATTGTTTTTATACTACAGTGAGATGATAAATTTGTTTCAGGGTGAGGGTGTGATAAAGTTAATGATTTGCCCTTTATAAATGAAATTATGGTTATACAATGTAACATGTCCACCCTGTTACATGTTGTCCACCCTGTTACTCTTATATATTTTACATTAACTAAATAGAATTTAATAATATTTTGATTGTCTTTGGGGTTATTAACATGGTGAATGAACTGAGAAACTGAAATCTGTTAAAAAAACAAACAAGGCACATGTCCATTGAACTTTCTTTTTATTGCAAATGAAATGTGTTAAATTTACATTTTGCTTATAATAAAACATGTTTCTTTTTCAAGATAATTAGTTTTTATAGAATTTTTTTTTTATTTCACTGACCAAATAAGGGACATTTTAGGTCTTCAAAAATGTAAAAATTACTATGACTATGCATTAAGAACAAGTATCCATCAAGACGAAAATGTCCCATTACAGGATGGACATTTGGACCATGTTACATGCCAAAAATGTTATCAAAATTATGAGAATTCAATATCCTGAGCTTGACAAATATACATTTCTTGCAGTTTAATAAGCCTGCCTTCAGATTATAAGGAAAATACTTGCAAAATTAAAAATTTTTTAAAAGAAAGTCACAATACTTAAATGGCACTGAATTGAAGGAATGACCCAATAAAAGTATTGCCTGCTCATCCTGTCCTTAACTCTGTAATGTGGTACTGTGATTATTTTTATATAATTGAAATCAATCACAGTGATGTGATCACACTGGTGTGATCATAGGATCATTACGGATTTGAAGAAACAACACTTTTACAACATTGAAGGGCCAATAAGCGAAATCGTGTCACTGCAAGGTTTGCTTTGACAAGCCACGCCTCCCACTACGTCTCCCCCCACTCGCATTGTTCGCAAGCGGAAGTGCAAACACACTGAGTAAAACAATATCATCATTTTGTGAAAGATGTTGAAATAACTTAAAACATTTGTGTTGTTACTTACTGTCCAGGAGAAGAGCAAGCTTAGAGTCAAACTGTAGCCTCTTTAGCTCTCGCAGTGCTTTCCTCTTTGAACTAGGCTGATGTTAATCCGGGTTTTGTCCCTTTCTCTATTCGACAACTTCTTCACCAGCGACTGTTGGTTTTTTTTCTATGTAATTGTCATCGGATGGTTCGTGTGTACGTGTGGGTCTGGCTGAGGGTGAATTGAGAGAATTAATCGCACCTGGAGGGGGTGGGGAAACTGATCAGGGAGCGGGCTGGGAGATTTCTTTTCTCCCCTTGTTTTCAGATCAAAGCAAAAAAAAAGGAAGGAAGGGACGGACATGGCTGGGAAAACATGAGAAGTAAGAGGAGGACGGGCAGCGAAGTGCATACATCACCCACGAGGGGGGGAAACACGTCTAAGGCGACCAGAGAGAAGCCACGCTTGGTCTCCAAAGGAGGAAGTGGTGGCGTGGAGCGATGCTCTGAAGTTTGGCCGTCAAAAAGTGGCGATTGAGGGACGCTAACCTACAGGCTGTGGACAAGACTGGGTCTACACTAGGTAGCTCCGGGAGGGAAAGGGAAGGGGGGAACGGGCTTCACCCCTCACTAAGTTAAAGGCAAAATAAGTAGCATTGACACCTAGTGTTTCAAATCAGAACTGCCGTCAAAGAGAAAAGCACGAAGAGCGTTCTTCCCCCTCCCTGGAAGAGTTTTACGTAGGTTGCCGGTTTATGAGAGGACGGTTCTTTTATACAGTTTAAGAAGGACAGAGAACATAGTGCCAGCAAACATCATGATGAGGAGAGAAGATGATTCACCCACACAGTAAGTTGCTATGCTTTGCAATGCTAGCGCTAATTTCACGCACTAATTTGTGCTAGCAAAAAATAGAGTGTAAACGCTTCATTAATCAACAAAGCGGCACTTTTGCCTTAGTCTCACTTAATAAATTAATTTGGTAGTAATTTCATGAGTTCATAAGGACAAACACAGTTTTCACTTGGCCCAAACATCATTACATTTGTTGTTGTAAACTAACAGGCCACCAATTTACTCCACTAATACGTCCATACAGTCACACAAATTAATTTAATGAGTGCCGAGTAATAAATTAGACTGAAATCTTTGTAAATCAAAATAAACTTTTTGGGTAATTTAAGCAAAATTCCGGTGCTTATCTGTCGAAGAGAAACTTTGCCAGCTCAGACTTCTCCACCTTTCAAAAGATTCTCCATTATTGATCCTCGTTTTATTTCGTTTTTGGTTGTTTGCTTTTTTAGCAGGATGCTGAGGCTTTTGAGGTTTTTCTGAAACTATTTCTGGTCCACTTCTTTTACTAGCTTCCATACCTGCACGCTGCTGCTTTTTTGCCAACATAAAATACCAAATGCTGCTTTGTTGTTGTTAGGCAACCATGGGGAGTCGCATGATTGGATAAGGAACCAGGATGTTGAAAAGAGCAACACAGTGCACCGAAGTTATTCCAGCACGGAACTCTTATTTTGAAGGAGAAAAACTTGACAAAGACATTGTTGATGTAGGAGACAGATTGTTCATAGGGAAGCTTCCTTTTATTCCTCGCAGCAAATGAGAACATTTTAAATAATTTTTAAGGAAAAAAAATCCTAATTTTTCAGCCTTTAAGTGCCACTTTACTGCTTTTAACCAGGACTGATAAAAGGAGTGTTTTTTTGTTATTTTGCAGGGATTTGCATGGGTTGTTTTTGTGTATTCTTTAATGTTTTGCCTAAGTTTAGAGAGTGTTTGGTTATAGATTTTGAACGGGATAACTTCCCCAGAGTGGAAAGCGCCAGGGTTGTGCTGCTGAGGCCGTGGATGATTTACCAGAGGAGGTGAAGCGGCCTGGACAGTGCCAGATCTTATCTTTGTTTTATTTCTTACAGGACTATTTTTAAATTGTTTTTTTTTTGTTGTTGTTGCCTCTTGTGGTGTAGTTTCGCTGGAGGGGCTCCCCGGCAGGAATTCTGATTGAAAAATTGAATAGGAGGTCGTCCAACCCACATCCCTTCCTGACATAATGTCGGTTCCTAGTTGTCTTCTGGTCAATGTTTTTTTCTGCTCTACATTTTGCTTCGAAAATATTCGCTGCTATTGCTCGCTGGCTGAAGCCTTTTACAGGGTGGGAGGACCGAGGGCTCCGAGAAAAGGAAGGAGGCAGCAATTCACAGGAACATACATGAACACACAGCCAGATCGTTTGGTAAACACGGGCTGGAGATCAACACAGAGAGATGGTGTGTTACGTCATGCTATACTCCAGATTAAATTACATCTCTAGTTCTTCACATAAACATTTTTTGATTCCTCCAATCTAGGAATGATTGATTTCTGCTTTTTGCCCCTTTAAAAATGCTGACAAATAGAAAGAATTCTGGTTATTTCAACATCTAGTTAGTCTGTGATCGTTATTTGGTTTTCTTCTTTGTTCTTTAAAATGATTTTTCCCCCGACTGATGATTCCTCAGGTCTGAGTAAAAGGAAATAATTCATCTCTGTGGAAGTTGTAGCATGTCATTACAGTATAAACTCCTATAATGTCTTAACTGCCTGAAGACGTTTGTCCAACATCCTGAGACAAATTCCTCAGGTTTTTTCTTGTGTGTCAAACGTCAGGGGAAAACTGAAAATGTTTGCAGCTTGTAAATTCCAGTCAACTTTTAAATAAATGCGTTACTTACAACTTGTGATGATTGCTTTAATTTTCATGCCTCAGTTTAATTTTCTTAATGTAAATAAATAAATAAAAATAAAACATACAAACTGGTCTTTTTTCTGTTGGAGAAAAAAACTGAATAAAGAAAAAATGTGAGCTTCTGCAGCTGTGGGAACCCCAAGAACAAATAAAAACAACAGTCTGATTTACAAAATGCAGCTGTTAGACGAGATGAAGCCATTGAATGAACTGGATAAGGCTAAACGCAGGAAGGGGAGGAGGAGGGTGGAGGGCGGTGGGGGTTAAGGTCGAAGCAGGAAGAGTGTCGATATCACAGCAGCAATTACTGCTTTATAAATGGAGCTGGTGTCGCTGTGAATGAGCAGCTCCATCAATCTGCCCTGACAGCGCTCCTTAGCCCGTCACTCCTGCTTCTGCCCACAATCTGTAGATTTCAACTTAGCCCAGAAATTGATAATCTGATTCAGACATAATCTGGTTAGCTGCTGAATGTGCTGGAGGAGGAGAATGCTGCCTACTCGGCTCAGCCACACCCGGCCAGCATGTACAGCTACAAACACAAATGTTTGAATATATTTAAGATCATTTCAACGGCAGAATTGTAAAACTGTCTGAAATACGTTTTTATTTGTTTAAAGAAAATGTTTGACCCTGGATGAAATAATCTGACCTGAAATTACTCCTCTCTCTGGATGTTTGCAAACCCCTCATGTTCTGTTGGAGGGTGCTGATAGGACATTTCTGACTGACTTTGGGCAAAGCAGCACACCAACAACTACTCCACAGCTGTGTGCATGCGTGTGTGTGCATGTGCTGGCGTTCGTGTGTGTGAGCATGCGTCCGTGTGTGTGCGTGTGTGAGTGCCTGTTGTTTGTTGAAATTTACAGTTTCCCTAGAAAGCAGCCACAATTCAACAAAGTGAGTTTAGTGGTGAATGAATAAGGGAGGGGCAATGGAGAGAGGACGAAACAATAAATGGAAGGATGTGGTAATGATGGAGGGATTGATGAGGAAGAAAAGAGGATGTGTGAATGAATAAATGAATGAGAAGAGAGGGAGGGTGAAAAGATGAATGAATGAGGGAGAGGAGAATGGATGAAGTGAAAGATGTAAGGAGGGTGATGAGGGAGGGATGGATGGAAAATGGAAGAATGGGAGAGGAAAAGATGGGTGGATGGAAGGGTGAGAAAAGAGGGAGAAAAATGATGAATGAATGAAGATGAATGAGGGATGGGGAAGAAAAGGATGAGGAAAATGAAGCGGCTGTTGAGAGATGAACAGATCCGAATGGGTAAAGCAGGTAGAAGGGGGTTCACCTGATGACAGGTGTGGTGGGGGTGTGGCATCTTTATGGAGGTGTGGCCTCCTCCAGGTTAACTTTACATGTTAAATTCTGTGTGAGGAAAGAAGTCAGGCTCCTTTTTTGCTCCTCTGAGGTGAGAGCTGAGGAGAAAGGAAATAAAAATGACCAAAGACCATCCAGCACCGGCCCTGGTGCAGAGTTCAGCTCTGTGATATCTGTTCTCGTCTGAAGTTAATCAGCCATAGAGGCAGAGCAACAAACACAAAATTCATTTACATCACTTTTCCTGGGGAAGTTCATGTTTAAATATTTACCTCCCTGTAGGTTTGAACTGAACATTATTTAGGAGCGAACACACTCTCAGCGTTGACTGAACAGCTGAGCAGCAGCACAGCAACTCTATATGGTTCAGTATTGATCCTGAGCAGCCTCATCCTAAACTGAATGAACGGAGCTCAGAGGATTTACAGCCAGTGGAATCACTGGGTAATTGAATCTTTAAAATAAATTTAAAAAAAAAAACCTCATGAAACCCAAAAGTGAAATCACTTTCAGACTTACTCTGCTGCCACGTTACCCCTTTTCAATCCGCGTGTGCATGTTCTCAGCAGCAGGGCCGGCCAGAGCCTTTATAGGGCCCTGAGCAGAATTTATTATGAGGGCCCCACTAACACCTCAGAACCGTAAGTACCTGCTCATTTCATACACCGTAAATATAGCACACCCAAAACTCAAAATAGACAGCAAGTTTTCCTCAACGTCTCACGTTAGTGAACCATAAAGATTCCAGATATACCCCGTTCAACCGAAGCAGCAGCCCACAGCAGAAACGGATTAAACATTTGTCAGTCAATGACTACATTTTCATGGTGGACCCAAAATCATGATGAAATACTACAAAAATGTGGTTTTTGTGTGTATTTTAGTATATATATA
>JBAFTA010000008.1:5276440-5298583 GCA_036919975.1 Melanotaenia parkinsoni | reverse complement strand
GACTAGAAGTTTAGAGACTTGGTCCTCATTTAGAGAGTGGAAAGAGCAGAGTGAGGCACCAGTAGCTGGTTTGGCAAGGCTGAGTTGGTCAATGAAATGTGCTGTGTTTTACTTATACATCTGTTCATGACTTACTTTTGTGTTGCGCCCACTCATACCCCTGAAGCGGGACGTAACACGTCGTTAGCGCTGTTAGCAGCTCCAGTAGTTCTGGAAAGCTGTGGAAACACGTGGCAGGTTGTGGCTGCTGCAGAACGTGCTGCTGGAAGTCGTAGTTGCTACGATTTGACCTGCTGTCTGTCGCCTGATGAGGATCAGCAGATAAAAGTCTGGTGAGGGGATGTGAGGTTTTTAAAATTTTCTTGTGACATAGAGAAACACTGTTGCATCTCTACATCACGACAAACAAAACCTAGTTTTACCCTGTCGGGGGGCATTATGAGACATTTTTTGCCCACAAAATCAGGTTTTCTCAAAGAAATGAAAAAAATGCTAATTTTATCAACAGTGTAGGTGGTTTCCATCACAATTAAGTGATACTGTGTTATTTACAGCTCAAAAAACACATTTTAGGGTGTATTACCCCTTTAATGTGTTTGATTTTGTGATTTTTCTTAGTTGAATACCTTGCTTTCTTTTTATTCTTCTTTATGTTTACTTACTCCTCTGGATTCCCTTTTTTGTTATAGTTGGGTTCAATAACTGTTGTATAAATGAATCAGACCACTTTGGAGGGTTGAATTAGCATTAGCTACCTTCTATTGCTAATTATAAATAGTAGAGATGGTTTTAATTTACAATCGACTCTAGGTATGTAATGTCAGAGACGCATATCGCTGCACCTCTTTACTGTAAAATCCATTACATTTAATCGCTATACCTTCCAGTATGAGAGGTGCTTTCATTGTACTATTTTTCTTATTTATTTTATTTCTGTTTTATTTTAATCTGGTTTTATGTCTTTCAATGTTTGGTTATTTTATCTTCAGCACTTTTTTCAGTAGCTGCTGTTGTAAAGTACTTCTCTAAATAAAGTTGGCTTGGCTTGGCTATCAACATTAACGGGGCCATGGATGGATATTAGCCTTGGGCTAACATCCAGAATTCAGAATTAATTATTCAGAATTAAACAATTCAGAATTATGAGGAGGAGGTAGGTGAGAGAGTTGTGTAGTATCATCGTGACAGGACAAGGGAACGAGCATGCGCAGAACAACCGGAAATAATTTAAGCGGAATGAACATAAACATGAATGAGGAATTATTCAGTTCAGATTTAAGATCAGAATAAAACAATCAATTTTTTTGGATTTAAATTTAATTCAACAAAGTCATTTTTATTCTTTTTTAAGGAGGATTTAATTTTTATTCTGCATTAAAGGGGAATTTAAGCTCACTTGTAAACGTGACTACTGTCCCATCAAAACACATAAATAAACGGAATTAGAAAGTTTAGCTGTTTGTTTATTTTTTTATGTAGCATTGTTAGCATTTATAATAAAAATAATCGCTAGAAGTATTTCCAGGAACATGTCAACCACAAGAGTTTGTTGCTTTGTGCTCTGATTTAATCACCACAAATCCGTTTTAATTAAGCTGATTTTATTAACTGAAATGTTAATGTGTGTATTTTAATAGTTTAATCCACCGCGGTCTTATAGACTGTTATTAGAAGGTTCACCCCAACAACATGAAGACATGTTAATACTAACAGAACTAATAGACAAACAGAAAATGAACGACTATCTTTTCCCTGTTTGAAGTAAAGCTGCTCCTACTCTAAGCACCTCTGTCTGCTCCATAGCGCCATAGCAATCTCTGACCAGAAGGCAATAAGTATGAGGCATCAAGACAGAGCATCTGACTCCACACTTTGGATGGTTGAACTGTTGATGACAGCCTGACACCTCCAATCCCACCCACCAAGTCACAGGTTACTTTTGGAACAAATATCTCACAAGGAATGTGTGAAAAGTGAGAGTAGTTTCCTCACACTGTGATGCACGAGAGCTGATTTAATGTGCTCACAGCAGCAGATTGGAGAAGTTGCAATTACTGAGGTTGTATAAGAAAATTAACATATGCAAATAAATAATAAACAAATACAAGTAAACGATGGAATATAAGTTGTCAGCTGAAATTCTTTTTGTGTTAACACAAATGTATTTATCTGTGACTTCACATTCAAAACAAGGTAGTGTGAAAATCTTTTTGCAGGAGAACCCCTCCCCCAACCGCCAAAAACACAGGTTGTGGCACATTTTTACCTTCATACTGGTGATAGTGGATGGAGTACAGTGAACTCATTGTCATGTTTGGGACAGCAGTTGGAGACGTGGCATGGTGCGTGGTTAGCTTTGTGACTGTGGAAAAACATGCACTTGTTTGCCAAGTTTTCACCTGCAGCTGGAAAAGTGTGGATAACCTCTCAGGCTGGGAACGAGGTCCTGACCCAAATGGAAGAGTTCAAGTATCTATGGTCTTCTTCATTAGTGGAGAAAGATGGAGAGAGAGACCAAAAGGTGGATTGGTGGAGCATCTGCAGTGATGCAAACTCTCTATGTTATCTAGAAATAAAACGTTGACATACTGAATATAAAACTATAGAAACTAAACTTTGATATTGTGTATGTCAAATTTAATTTCTATAGTGTTGTCCCATGAAAAGATATACTAAAATATTTGCAAAAATGTGAATATTTAGAATATTCTTTTCATGGGACAATACTCTAGAAATAAAACGTTGACATACTGAATATAAAACTATAGAAACTAAACTTTGATATTGTGTATGTCAAGTTTAATTTCTATAGTGTTTTCCCATGAAAAGATATACTAAAATATTTGCAAAAATGTGAAGGGCGTACTTACTTCTGTGAGGTACTGTAGATGGACTTATTTTCTTTAGTGCAGCAACATGAGCTCTGTGTTCCACAGCATGTGTGCATTGATACTAAAAAAGTTGTAAAACACTTGTTTGGACATGACGTAGGGGTCACGTGACCAGTTCATTACAAGTAAAGATGCTGTGGTATGAGTAGACGCAGGAAGAGATGGAAATCTTTTTACAAATAAAGAAAGAAATAAAACTGTCATCCTTGATAGCAAACAACAGTGAAAAGCAGAGTTTTACAAAGAAGTAGAAATCTCCTTCCTTCTCAAAGTGGAGTCTTGTGGGACGAGATTTTACGAGAATAACAGCTAATGAGCTAAACACCACTCAATGGAAACACGTGCAAATCACAATTGCACTTTGTCGAAATTTTAGAAATATTGCTTTTATTTAGTGAAAAACTAATGGAAACACAGCTGGTTTTGATTTTTCATGGTGAAGAAGGAGTCCAAAGGCGAAGCTCTCAATATTTTGATTGCTCTATGTTCACCATCACCTGTAGTCATGAGCTGTGGGTTGTAACTGATAGAACAAGTTGCAAATACAAGCAGCCGAAATGAGTTTCCTGCACAGGGTGGCCGGGCTCACCCTTAGAGACAGAGTGAGAAGCACTTCCCATTGAGAAGAAATTCTGAGCCTACATCTGAATGTGGAGCAACGTTTCTCCATCTTCTATTGTCCAGTGTTGGTGAGTGTGTGTGAATTGTAGCCTCAGTTTCCTGTTCTTAGCTGCCAGGAGACACCCGGTGTGTCTTCTGCTGCTGTAGCCCATCTGCTTCAAGGCTGGACGTGTTGTGTTCAGAGATGTTGTTCTGCATGTCTTGGTTGGAAACAGTGTTTATTGGACTACCTGTTGCCTTTCTATCATCTCCAACCAGTCTGTCCATTCTCCTCTGACCTGTGACATCAACAAGACGTCTTTCTTTTCTTCATTCTCTGTAAACCATAGAGATGTCTATCTGCCATGTGATTGGCTAATTAGATATTTGTGTTAAGGTGTAGGTGAACAGGTGGACCTGATAGAGTGGACAGTGAGTTTGTTTTAGATGTGAGTTTAATTTAATTTTTGTGACCAAACTTGTCTCTAATTTCTGCTGCATAGCAGTTTCTTTTACCAACCTGACCACAAACTTTTTATTGTGAACTTGTGACTTTTTTGTGTGTAAAATCATAATTTTAGGCAAAGCTGTGAGGAAATGTTAGCCTGGTAAAAGCAACTGAAAAAGTGGAGATATACTCAGTGATGCACAGACACCACTCTGCAGGTAAGAAAACAGCTCAGTTCAGCTTTCACCTATAGTCTTGGTGTAAACACCTGCAGGGGAGTCAGGCAGGTGTGTCTGCCTCTGAAATCTTTTCTTCCATGTGTCCCCCGAATGTTGATTCAGGCTCTGTTCCTTCCCGGGGCAGAAGGTGTCAGCAGCAGCTTCAGCTCTGTTTCCCAGGAGGAAAGCTGTATGGAGAGCTGTTGTTGTTTGTGTTGGATATAAATCAAAGGAGGAGACCTTCAGCTCTGCTCTGATTGACAGCTTAAAGAAAGAAAGAACCAAAATGTACAGGAGTAAACCCTGCGGTGCTTCACATGCCAATAACTTTTCTCACCAACTTTTCTAATGTTGTTTTACAAATTACATCTATTTGCCACCGTAGAGGAAACAAAAAGGCAGCAGGGTGTGTTTGTCAAAGGTAAAAGGAAGAATCTGAATCTGTGGAGCATCCAGTCATCCGTCCTCGGTCATGCTTGTCATGCAGCAGCTGAAGCATCGCTCTCCATCTTGTTTGTAGCAGTGACGTCCCGCTCTGGATGGATGGTGCGCAGCACCCAGGTGAAGTTTCCTTCGTTAGTTACAGTTGGTTTTACTTTTCCACAGCTGGGTGGAGGGAAAGGGGGGTGATGGAGGAGCCAGCGGGGGAGAGGAGGAGGAGGAGGAGGAGGAAGAGTGATATCACTGAGAAAGGCTCGATCTGTTTGCCTTGTGGGCTTCCTGCTCACAGTTTGTAAAGGAGGCGTTTGCTGCCAAGACAGCTTTAGGAGTTAGGTGATCATTTGTCTGAGTTTTTCTCTGAAGGAAAAGCAGAGAAAAATGGAAAGAAAGACAGATACTGATGGATGAAAACCGCTCTGGTTAAAAACAAAAAACTGAGATTAATTAAAAATAATTTAATTGATTAAAAGAAAATCCTAATCAGAAGTAATAATTAAGCTAAAGCCTCATTTGAAATGAGTTAATAGGGGAAGTGAGTTAAAGGTCATCTTCAACGTAGAAACCCCCACAAATAATAGGATTATTTCAGCAAATTCAAAAAAAGGTTCTTTCATTTAGTTTATTTCCATCTCCTTTCTGCATTTATAATCTGGTGGTGATACAGTTATCAATCTGGGGAGGGTTATTAGCCATTTCCAAACTATCTAAAGTCAATCATTCAACAGAAAGAAAGTAATAAATGGAAAACAAACAAGACAGCTGCCAATATTCCCAGGATGGGACGTCCCAGCGAGTTCAGCCCGAGGTCACACCATGCAAACCTCAGAAATCGACAAGCCAAAAGCTACGTCTCAGACTCTCCAGGCCTCCGTTAGAATGTGCAATTAGAAACAGACTGAACAAGTATGGGAAGATGTTGGTGGGGTTATGATTTGGGCTTGTTCTGCTTGCAGGATATGTAGCTGGCAGTCATGGAGTGGACCATAAACTGTCCTTTTCTAGAGTCAGATGTGAGTCCATCTGTCCGACAGCTGAAGCTTGGCTGAAACTGACTCATACAACAGGACAATGATCCCAAACACAGCAGCTGATCTACAAGGTGTTGACATGACCCAGTCAAAGCCCAGACCTGGGACCTTCAGAGAGCTGCCTAGAAACCAATGCTGACAATCTCCACGAACTGCAGGTAGTTTGTTTTTTTCTTTTTTTCAGGTTGTGTGAGCATTATGACCTGTGAGAAGCGTTGCTGAGCAAGGCAGCGATGGCAGAGAAGAAAAAACACATAAAGGACTTCAACTAGCCACTCAGCAGTCAAGAGGACGGTTGCTTTGGACATCTTTCCACCATGTTGTACAGATAAGTGCTGTTATTTCGCTCTGAATTCATTTTATTTGGATACAACAAAAGACAGAAAATTATTAAAAGACAGAATACAACAAGACAAGGGACGATACAAACCCAACTGTTAAATCAGATCTTAATTTTGTGAAGCTGTTGGATGTTTTCTGTCTTTGTTTGGAGAGGGGATTTAAGTGATTCTTCCTACTGCAGAAGTAGATCCCTGGGTTTACGTCTGTAGATGAAATATAATAACTAAAATTACAAATATCAGGCTGAAGTAATGGAAGAATGAGATGGAAACAGTTATTCCTTTTTGTGTGGTATTTAAACTCTAATATTTAGTGGTGCTGGTCATATTTTATTCTGGATCTCTGTGTTGAACTAATAAAAGTTGTTTTAGGTTAATTAATAATCTTACACAGACGCGCCACCTCTCAGCTCTCCTGTGCATCATTGTGGAGGATGCAGGTGAGGAGTGTTGTTTTATTCTTGCTCTCAAGCAGAAGAATTGCAGAAAAGGTCACAAGTTGGACGACTGGCAGCTGATATTTGCGGCACAGTCAGCCGCCACACCGGCCGTCATGTTACCAAGAGCCGCTTCCCTGACACAACAAGTGTTGAGTTCTTGGGGGGGGTTCTCCTGCCTGACAGACAGGACTGAGGGTTTGTAGAACCATGTTTTTCATGAAACCCTCCCTTCATCTGAAGTGTGCAGACAGCAAGAAGCAGAAAAGTCCTGCAGGTAAAGCTGTCCCGAAGCATGATGGGAGGTCATTTTGAACTGACTAATTCTTCTTCTTGTTTTACACTGATAGAGTATTTTTCAACAAGATGGTGAAGAACCACATTCTGCTACATTACAGCAGCATGGCTGAGGAAGAGGAGGGTACAGATACTGGACTGGGCTGACTACAGTCCTGACCTGAATCAACCATGACCATGATCCCGTACTGGAATGAAACAAAATAACACCTGAAACTTTTCTAAGTGCTGGAACTGCTTGGAAGTGTTGGGAGAAGGAATGGGAACATGCAAGCCTTTACTTATTTACCCAATCTGTATATAAACACCAGTTTTTTACTTTGTTTAGATCAATTCAGCCTCTTTTTTTTCAGCACTATTTTACATTAAAGTTATCTCAAAATTCACTTAAAACCCAGTTCAAACAAATCCAGTATATAATCTACATAAGACCAGTTTGTAATTACTGTGTTCAAATAAACCAGTTTCTTAAAATAATGTCCTTTGATTCAATCCTCCATCCTGAGCTGCATGAGAAGATACTGGAGAGGAAAACCTCCATCAGAACCAAAACCGGGAAGGAAGGCTAATCTGCCTGGACTGGTTGGGGCTGGAGAGGACAGGAAAGAGGGCTCAACAAGCACCATGACTCAAAGCCAGGGATACCTTCTGAGATAGAAGAACAGAAACACAAATAAATGAAAACAGCATCATGTACATATACATACACATGGAGAGTAAAGAGCAGAGGGAAGCCAACCATGGGTTTAAATCATGCAGTTATTTTACATTACATTGCAGTAAATGCTGTTACTGTGGTGGTTGATGTTAAAATACAAAGCAAAAGAATATAAGACTGTAATACTATTTAGGAAAAAAAACGAGACAATTTGCTTTAATCCTTAATGGTGTATAAAAGAGAAAAGAGATAAATTAAAAGCACAGTGAATTACTGATCGAATGATCTATAATTGACTACTTGAAGATGTAAAGCAATGTAAAGATGCATTAGAACAATAACACGTTGAAAATGCCAGTATTTGAATGTTATCTCACTGATTTTGATCACACATTAGTTTTTAAAGAGTATTTTCCTCAAAATTTGTTTTTTGAGTTTCACTTGTTGATCGTCTCTCCGTTGATTATGCCTGAGTTAGCGTGGGGGAAACGTGTTGCTCCTGCTCGTCCATTACAACACTGGACGTGACAGCAGCAACATGGTGTCTTGTCTGTTCTACATTATTCCCTTTTACAGGGGTGTGACATTACCGCATCAGTAAATCCTACATTTCCAGAGCCTTGCAGAAGTTGTGGGGTGCTTTATAAATGTACTAACACAGACAGGTTTTAACAGGTATTAATTTGTACAAACATCACTGGTTGTCCTGCTTATGTGATGAGGCATGTTTGCTGAACAAATGACGAGATAGAAGCTGACTCTGGATCAGTAAGAGAAGCTGATCTCAGTTACAAACAAAGACAACATACAAAAGACGTTTGATCAAAATGTCACACAAAGGAAATTTCCCTGGATTCTCTGCCAGCTCTTTCCTCTGCTTTCCCCCACATCCTGCGGCACCAGGATCCCACCGCTCAGCTTGACATTTCCTTTCCCTTCCTTCCCTTTTTCCCCTTGAGCTTCCTCTTTCTCCCTCTGACCCTCATCGCTGCTCTCTGCCCGTAGAAATGTCATCCTGCTGGCGCTGGTGGTCGAGTCTGTGACAGTCTTTAGGCAGTGTGAGGGGCGATGCTGTTTCAGCGTCAAGCATTTGCTGACAGTTTACACTGCTGTCAAATACAGAGGGGAAAACAAACAACATGCTTTCAGTGCTGTTTGTTAAACTCAGTAAATCCATCCACCGCCTGTGAGGAGGAGGTGGTGGTGGCAGGGTGGGGCTGCAGAGGTGACAGGTGTCAGCGTGTTAAGAGGAAGTCAAACAAAAGCAGCATGGCAACCTTCAACATCTGTACAGCGTCGTGGTAAATACATAGACAGTTGTTTGGTCACACACACACAGCAGCAGAAACAATGTGTGTGTGTGTTTAACTGTTATTTGCTGAAGCTACCTGAGTCAATAGGATTCAACCAGCTGTGGAGGTTTGGACACACAGCGAGACTTCGCCCATCATTAGACCCAGAATTCAGAGCTGTGTGCATGTCTGTGTGTGTGTGTGTGTGTGTGTGTGTGTGTGTGCGTGTGTGTGTGTGTGTGTAAGAGGAGGGGTACTGATTTGTTACCTAGGACTTTTATCAGTATGAACAGACCTTGTTAAGACCAATCCTTCTCAGAAGTACCAAAGCCTTCCAGGGTTCTGGTTATGGGGACGGGGCTCACCACCAAGGACCTGATATTTCTGCTACACTACACCAAATACACTGCCTCGCCAAAAAAAATAAATAAATAAAAAAGTCACCACAAAAAAAATTTATACCAACAAAAAGATCATCACTAGGAGTAAAGACAGAGATTCATCAAAAACCCTACAAATTTCATGAAATTGTTAATTACAACATTTCACTTGTAATATTTAAAGCTAATCGAAACCCGTTGGCAGGAAATATTCAATACAGATTTCAGAAAAGAGAAGGTCATTATTCACAGAAAAGTATAACGCTCTTCAGGATTTTAGAACCACATACAAAGGTGTCGGCTTGTCAGAGAGCCAGAGAAACAATGAAAATAAATGAAAAATTGTGTTTGAAAGAAAAATTAAAGCGGTCTTTGAAATGAAAAGTTGATGATGGGATGAATACCCAGAACAGGATAAAATGAGAATGAGCCTGACTGGATATTTTGTTGAACAATCTTGTGCCTACATTGTATTCATGGTTAGGTGGAAAAGGGGAAGATAACATGCAACTTTATTTTGTGCTGTTCCTGTTTCATTCAAAAATTTCTAAGAGGAGGTGGTAATATGGATTACTGCAGTTTTTATTGTAGGTAATATGCTCTGCAGAATGTCAGAAGGAACAGGATCTAAAAGATGTGCCATTCATTCCTCCATTCCTCCAATTTCTGTTTTTTATCATAGTCCTTTTAAATATTCATTGTTATTTGTGTGTTGGCAACTGATTGTTTTTACTGCTGGCTGTACAACAAATTATCACGGGATAATAAAGATTCATTGAACATTGATTCATCTATATTCTATATCTGCCTCTTTCAATGCATGGTCAGGGGGCTGTAGCCTATGTCGCTAATCTATCACAGGAGAGATCAGAAGGACATTAGAAGGGAAAGCAGACTGATTATTATAAAGTTTTCTTCTGTGGAAAGATCTGGATCTGACAATTAGTTACAGATACAGCAGCTTGGCAGCTGTATCTCTACTCTCTACTAGAGAGTAGAGTACAGAGTAGATTTACAGCCTCCTTGTCTATTAAATTTTCTAATAACAAGTTTTCTGTTCAGATAAACCAGCTACAGCATCCCTGTGAAGACCAACATGTGAACCTGCCCACACACTCCATCAGAGCTCTGCTGAAATCATTATGTTACACTGCTAATTTATTGTCAGGCTTTCAAAAGTTGGAGAGGCTTTTTACACTTACAAGTGGTGCATTGTGTTAGCAAACATTCACACACAATGAACACACCAAACAGCAGTAATGATTATTAATTTATCCACGTTCTAGCTGCTGTTGCTTTTAAAAATTTGAAAAGCTTGTTTTTTGAAGGTGTTGTGTGCTTTGTGAGCCACAGCAGCCTCAGGCTTCACTTTGTAAAACAAGCTACTCCCACTGCGACCTTAACCTGCAATATTTACCCAGAATGCATTGAGTTTGCCACAATAATAGAAGTAATCTCAATCCAAATGTCAGAGGCGGCAGGGCAGGCAGAGGGAAGAGGTTTTTAAATGGGTGAAATGGTTGTTGGAGCCCCAGGCGAATGTTTATAGAGCTAAAGATCATCCTGGAGGAGCAGGAAGTGAAACAAGTGTCACCCTTAATGAAATGATGTGTTCTCATTATCTTGCTGTCTGAAAGGTAACAGGAGCTTATTCCTGCAGGTAACACCACATCAAAATAACCCAAGGCTGTTTTTAGTCACAGTAGAGATTTTCCAAGTTTAGACAGAAAGGTCTGATTCCCTCCCATCTGAACATCTGATTAGCCACAGCATGAACTCTCTGGTCACAAAACATCTGCTCAGACTGAAAACTCATATTTCAATAAAAAGAAAGAAAACATGTATTTACTCTTTCAGTGTGAACTCATTAGACCTCCTTATTGACACAAATATCTCATGGTGATAAATTTAATGAGCTACCAATCAGAACTGGGGAAGCCACAAGGATGGCCAACAAAGTTTTGTAGCTACTGCATCTGGCGGTAGCTTGTAAATGACGCCATGCAGCCAATGGATGAACAATACATCATGGAATTGGGCTGGTGGGAAATGTAGACAGCAGTGCCAAGACATGAGCTGAATGATTTTCATTTATTCATCGCTCGCTGAACTTGACACAAAGTTTAATTTAAATCCACCAACATTATTTTTACACCTGCATCTGGTGGGTTTGTGAATGTTAATTTAGACAACTTTATTTATTTATTTTTTTAACTAAACTCAATTAATTATTATAAACAAGATTTTAATACTGATTTAAATGACAGTGATTGTCATCATGACCATGACTGGACCAAATATTTTCCATGTAACAACGAACCTTTAAAAGAGACCTTTTTCTCTTTGTTTGTGCGTTAGTATAAATCGTGTTTTCAAGCATTCTCATTTCTCATCTGCACAGGAAGTTCCACGTTTTGGAATTGCTTGTTAACCCTTATTCCCCATCCTCTCCAACCCCAACTGCTTCAGGGAGATTCTGGTTATGCGTTTTTAAATTGTTTTTATTTTAATAGCAAATTATGAGCGTATGCACATACAGTGCAGTTATGAAAGTAAAAAAGTGCAAAATAACAGCAACAGAGAAGAAAAAGCAGAAAATACTGAAACTAAAAGGAAAAATCAGTGTAAAGCAGAATTTCTGTTTTGTTTTTATTATTATTTTTATGAATTGGTTTTAACATAAACTGGACTAATATAGATCACATGATGGATGGTGGATTTTCTATAATTTGATTGTCCTTTGGTTTTATTCTAATTTTGCCATAAATTGTTGCTATGGAAATAAAGGTGATTTGATAACTGATTGCTAATCCTACAGATCAAAGCAGAAACTGAACGAATTTCCCTTTTAAAGCTGAACTCTGAAAGTGAACAAACTGCCAGTGCTGACTGATTTTACTTGTGCGCAGCAGTGGTTGTTTTAAAGTGCTATTGGTAGCTATTGGAAGGATTATATGGTATTAAACTTTAACCATATATAGACACTTTTAAATCCAGGTTAACACATTTATTTTCTGTTGTGCCTATGCATTAAATGAGCACACATTTTTAAACCTTCTCATTTAAAGCACATTGCATTGTCCTGTACATGAAATGTGCTTTACCAACAAATTTGTTTTGCCTTGGCTTGACTGTTACTCTCTTCCACTGGATATTTAGAAGCTCTGGTGATGATTGGGTGTGGATAATTTAATATTTTTCACACCCAAGGGCTGTTCACACTGGAAGGTGATCATTTCAGCTGTTTAATCATGAAGTCTTTGAGAGTTTTTTTCTGTGTTTTCTTCTGAGAATGTTGGTGAAAACAAGATTATCTTATGTGCCCATTTCTTCTTCATCCAGTAGTTTCCTTCACTAATTTGTTGGCGGTTATGGAGGAAGGCTGGATGGTAAGTATTTTAATGGAAGGTTTTAGCGAGGTGTTTTCTCCAGTAAGGGTCTGTTGGTTCCTGGCAGAATTCCAGGCTGTGGCAGATGAACAGAAATTCCTTGTGGAGTACTTCAGTGAAGTTCACATCTCCGAGCAGTGGTTGGTTCAGGGGTGGAGACTGGGACTGAGTGCAGCTTTCTTATCTGACTTACAGGTGGGTGTTTTATCTCCATTCCTGTTACAGACAAAGAAGTCATTAATGACTATCTAAGCTGTCCAAGTCATTGAATGATGTGTGAGATTTAAATAAGGACGGTTTTGAAGAGCAGATTGTTTGGATTTAATTCTGCGGCCAAGCAGCAGGACACTGACATCATAGACCATGCAAAGCAGCATCCAAGCCTGTTGTTTTTCAAAGCCTTGGAAATTTAAGAATGTCTTAACTGTGTGCTGATCCTATATTTAAGAATAAATCTGTTTTTTTTTAAAAAAAACTGGACAAATAATAATGATAATTAATTCTAAAATGAAGAAAAACTATATTTATATAGCAATTTCCTTAAATGTTAGAATGTGCTTCACACTTCAGCAGTAAAATGAAGTAAAACTAGATAAAAACAACATGACAATAGAAATATAATTTTAGGGCAGCAAAGTGTCAGATAAAATCAGGAACGGCTCTCTGATTATGATCATAGAAGACAACCGCTGCATTTCCATTGCAGTTTTTTACTAAATAAAAACGATATTTCTCAACTTTCGACAAAGTGCAGTTGTGTTTTTCAGGTGTGTCCATTCAGTGGTGTTTAGCGCATTAGCTATTACTATCGTAAAAACTCATCCATCAGGAGTTCCCTTTGAGGACGAAGGAGATTTCTAATCCTTTGTAAAACTCTGCATTTCACTTTTGTGTGCTATCAAGGATGGCAGTTATATATATTTTTTAATTATTTGTAAAAAGATTTCCGTTTCCTTCTGCATCTACTCGTACTGCGACATCTTTACTTGAAATGAACTCATCACATGACCCCTTATGTTTCGCCTGCGGACATGTAATTGTGAAAAAAGAGTTTCCATTGCACTTTTGCAATATACTTCTTTATCAAGATGTCTAAAAAGAATCACCTCATGGGAGTGTAAAAACTTTTTAGAAATATTTGAGAAGTTTTTTTAAATGTAGGTGTTTCCATTACCAGTTTTTCATTGTGATATTTAGGTTTTACGCAATTCTAGGGGTAATGGATATGCTTACTGATTTCCTCAGGCAGCTCCAGAGTTTAAAGTCTTTGACTGCAAAAGCTCTGTAACCTCGACTGAATCTTTGGAACAATTAAAAATCGTCTACAACAAGATCTCAGACTTATTACAGGCTCATACGGTACTGAAGGTTCTGAAAGTAGGATGGTAACAGGCCATGAGAAGCTTTAAAAATCAAGAGTAATATTTTAAGATTTATATTATGACATACCGGGAGCCACTGAAAAAAGATTAAAATCAGAGTAATGTGATCTCTGTTCTTGGTTGAAGACAAAATGTTAAAAAAAAAAAGTTGCAATAATTAAAGTGTGAGGAGATAGAAACATCTAAAATGGTTTGTGTTGTTGAAATGTAACATTGAGAATAATTTAGAAATATTTCTTATATCTAACAGCATCACATGTGTGAAGTGTTGTTCCAAACTCTGAGTAATGTAAAACCAAACTCCGACGTTCTTTGTAACAGGCTTTTACGTGTTTACCCAAGCAGTGGGAAGGATTAGTGTAGTGAACTGGTTTAACATATTGAGGCAGTCGTGTCTTGTTCTCAGAATAGCATGATCATAAACTTTAACAGCCATGTACAGTTGTGTGTCATCAGAGTAAAAGTGAAAAGAGACAGCATGCTTCTGCATAATGTGACAAAGTGGAAGTATGTAAAAACAGAATAAAAGCAAACCTAAAACTGACCCCTCTGGGACACCATATTTACGCAAAGGTTATTTGTTTGGTGTTGTGTGCTTTCGTCTGTCTGTCGGGTAGCAACATAACTCAAAAAGAATTTTGATCTCATTTTTGGGAAAGCTCAGAAATGGAATAAGGAGCAACTGATTAGATTTTAGGGACAATCTGGATCACTGCCTGATCCAGAAAGTTTTTTAATGATTCGATATTATGGGGATATAGGAATAATTTTACCATTAGAGCTTCTAACTAAAAAATAATGTCCACAATATGTGCTTTTAGTTGTTTTTATTTTTATTATTATTATTATTATTATTATTATTGTTGTTGTTGTTGTTGTTGTTATTATTATTATTATTATTATTTTTATTATTATTATTATTATCATAATTTACTTTTTTTTATATACTTTTGTCAGTGCTGTTTTGTTTTGGTGTGGTTTATATTGTTTTTTTGTTTTTTTGTTCTGTAAAAACAGGCAATAAACAGGCCCCGGCAGTTTCAACAACTATAATTAAAAAGAAGAATCTTTATGTATATAAAGAAAAGACCAACAATTATTGTGGTTTCTGTGTTGATACCTGGTAAAGTTTATCCGCTGGTTTGATAATTCTCTCTGACGTATGTTGTCTGTTTTCAGCATCAGGAGGTTAAGTTTAGTTTGGTCCATGTAGAAGAGAAGCAGTTTGGTGATTCTTTTTGTTTCTAGACAGGTTATGTTGACATGTTCTTCACTGTAGAAGCCCCAGACTTCAGGTTCTTCTTCTGACATCCAGTGTCTTCATATCTTTGGTTCAAGCTGTGTTTTCCATGTAGATTGCTTCCATTTCAGTAAACACAACCTCCCCCAGCTTTCATACACTCCCAACCTGTCTGTCTAAATAAGCGCTTGCTTTGATAGCCTGTCTCACTGTCACCTGGAAAACAGTAAATCAACTCTTAATGTTAACATGATTTCCTTGAAGATAATGTTTTATTGAAGGCCGTCTAAAAGTGATTTATGTGGTGTGGCGCACTGAGTGTGATACCGCCTCATTCATCTTCCACCATGACTCATTTCCATCCATTAATTCTGTAGAAGTCAGAAAACAATCTGAGAGTGAAGTAGCTGCTGTAATGGTGGTGGTGGTGGTGATGAGGGGGGGTTACTGCACCCAGAATGCTTCAGTTAGCCTGTCAGTTTGTGTCTTATAGCAGGTAAAATTTTTATCATGTAGAGATGTTCACGTTTAAAATCGCCTAAAGATGCCAGAGAAATTCAATGCAGAGCACACAGACAGAAGATTCCTGAACATTACATCATCTTTAAATCCAGTTTAAGTGTAAATCTGATTATCCTTGCAGACCCAAATGCAAAACAGTTGGACAGGAGTTGCAAACCGTCTGACAATCTGACGAAGGAAATTGTTGTGGACTTCAGGCGATCTAGCCCCCAGCATGCACCTCTGACCACCAATGCTGCTGCGGTGGAGAGAGTAAGCAGCACCAAGTTCCTGGGTTTGACAAAGGCTGTGACAAAGTAAAAAAAAAACAGTGGGAGTCTTTGATCATTTAGGATCAGTACTGATGAGTGGACAATGAGACAAACCGATATATCAGATGTCTCACAACTTCTTATCCAGCTATGTACGTTTGTTGTCGAATGATGATTATTACCACTGTCTCCCTGATGGGTCCACAGCTGTGTCTCCAGGGGGAAACACTCCAGTATTTTGTTGTTCCACCAGCACGAGGACTCAGAGGTCAGGAGCTTTGTGCTGCTGGGATAACTGTGTTGCTCAAGGACCCTTCATTGTGTGGCAGGATGCAGGAGGAGGTTGGGGGTCTGTGTCTGTGCATCGTCTCTTCCCATCACCGTAATAAGACCAAAGAGTGCTCTGCCGCTGTTTCCTAACAAACTACTGCAACACAGAGCCTTGCTCTTTGATGAGTCAGTGATACAAAAAGGCAAAATTGCCCTCCTTTCATCTCTCTCCCTACCTCTTCTTCTGTCTCTCCAACTTTCCACAAGTGTTTTCCCCCCCAAAAAATAATTGGCACTGCTCCCCATCCCGTGGGAACAAGCTCATTTTTATTCTCCCACAAAAACACACACTCACACTGGGCCTCTCCATCGTGTCTCCAAAAAAGGCTTCATCTTCATCTTTTTTCCCAGAGAAACTTCCTTTTGACCTTCCCATCAGCAGCTGGCTGTGCTGGAAATAATTTGCAACATTTCTTTCCATAAGACTCCTCTCCCAAGTGCATTGTAGGATTGGTCCCAGCGGGCTGCAGCTCCTGGAGGTCCCTGATCGCTCATCATGGATCTCTTTTGTTTTTCATGCATGCTGCTACATGGTGGCCTCCTACATGGATTAACATAATGGAATTTTTTACCAGCACAAGCCAAATCTCTATTATTTTTACACCCTACTAGTCTACGTGGGTTTCAGGACCAGGAGAAGGTTTATGGTTGTGTGGGATTCTGTGGGGGTGCTGTGGGTGTACGGGATGTCAATGTTGTGAGCTATTAGGTCCCTTTACATCCACACCAAGAGCTGTGTGTTATGGGTCTGCAGATCCTGGCAGGGATGTATGTGTTTATGTGTGTGTCTGTTATGCAGGTGGACCTGTGGATGCCTGCAGGGTTTTTTTTCCTGACACAGCTGATTATTCTCACCACTGCATCGGTATTTCAAACCTGGGCTGAATACCAGTTTTCACCAGGTTGTTGTTCTCACTCCCATGGTAGCATCAGGCCACTCCAGTACCTTGCATCAGAACGTGCGGCTGGATATCTCCGTCGGGAGGGTCTCCATCTGCCATGCAGGAGATGAAAGTTCGAATCCCACAGGGATGAACAGGAATACCTTCCAGTTGGGGCTTTAGGCAAGACGCTACAGCCCACAGTAAATTGTTTTGGAGAAAAGCGTTTGCTAAATGACAGTAATGATGCCGGTAATGTAGTCTTTTGTTTTAATGTATACTATAAATATGTACGATACATCTGAAATAATTAGCGGTTTATTTAGTGATAAATAATATGTCTTTATAATTCTTTGGTGTTCCAACTGGGTCGACAGTGCTTGTTACGACCCACTTTAGGGCTATGAGTGGGCTAACAAAAAAGGAAGCGGTGGACAGATATTAAACTTAAATAAACCAGTTTTTATTGTGGTGGCAAACACAAACCAGTGTTGGGGTTTGTGAAACTGCTAAAAGAAACACAAAAATGTTATCACTAAAGCCTAACTCAAAACCCGCCGGATAAAAAAAAACGAAGATTACACAAACAAAAGAGTGAACATAAACTGGCGTACTTATCTAGATAACAAACGTGCAGAAGTTCCAATAATCTAAGTAACATAAATTCACAACCGAATACCCTAAGCTAGCCCAACACAAACTACCATTAAAGTTTAAACACAAATGCTGAATATAAGGCAGAACACAAACTCAAAGAGCAGTTAAAAGAGCTCTATGATACACAAAGGCAAAGCCTAACCAAAATGAGACACAAATACTATTAAAAGGGAAAACACAGTCAGGTTTAACCTTGCTGAAACCTCTAAGTAGTCTACGTACCAAAATGTCACCACTAAGCACAGCAAAACACAGTCTAATACGCCATCACAACTCTGGCAAGCTGAGGGGGAAACCGTCTGTGCTAACCAGCTTCTCCCTCCTGAACGAACACAGTAGCAGTCCTTTATTTCCTGGTTGCTGACAGGCTGCGATGTGATTAGCCGGGTGATGAGCCAACCAGAGGGGAGGAGACGAGGGTGCGTCTGGTCTAGCCACTCCTAACAGACATCAGGGCCTGGCATTTGCATGCATGATGAGCCTCAGGTGGCAGCAATGAGCGGCATCTGTAACAGTGCTGCAGCTGTGACTGGAGAGGATGAAGCCGGAGATTCCACGCAGCACCGTTGTGTCCTCAGAGGAAGTCCTGCAGGTGCAAAGGGGCGCAATCACCGCTATTAACAATGTTGCAAAGGAACTGTGGGAAATGGAGACTGTCTTGACGGAAATTGGGACAACAATTAGAAAAGGATTGCATAAGAATAAATCAATAAATAATGCAAACCTCTTGTGTGTTTCATATGCGTTCCATCACTTCTAGACGCTCCAGTCTGTCCCACTCTGCTGGATCTCAGCATAAATAACCAAAGCTTACTTTTTGGATTTTCTTTTCCTGACTGGGACATTCTCCCACCATGTTTGGTTTTTATAAATCCCAAAAGTTGACTATAGTTGGCGTACGCCAGTTTTTGTTCTTAAGCCAGCTTGATAAATGAGGCCCCAGGTGAGGAACATATCTGGACGGCGTTTGGTGAGGAGCTTCTACTCCTTTGTATCAAAATGAGTTAGCTGATGTGGTTTAGACATCTGAATGCCTCCTGGTGACCTTCTCTTGGAGGGTTTCTGGACATGACCAACTGGGAGGCGACCTCAGGACACAACCAGGACTTGGTGGAATGATCATATATCCCTTTTGGCTGGAGAACGCCTCAAGAGCCCGCAGGAGGACCAGGAGAGTGTCTCTAAAGAGAGGGATTTCTGCGTCTCCCGACTGAACTTTTTGCCATTAACCTCAGATAAGAGGAAAAAAATTGACTGAAGAGGTTTTACCAAACATTGCTGTTGGTTAAACATCTGGAGATTATATACTTTGATTCACAAATTTCACCTCCTGCCTTGGACAACATGAGCCTCACATTGTTCTCAGTCTGTTCTTGGAGAAGATTTTGGGTACTTGTAATAAAAGTGATAGCCAGGAATGCTAACATGATGGATTTTCTTCTATTAATAGTTCTTTCACTGACACCGGCTCTGTAGAAGGTGTTCAAGGGCTAAATAAGGTCTTTTAGGTTTGATTTAAATAGCTTTTTGCAATGTGAGTTAACAGTCTGAAGGACTCTAATGTTCACATATTTGCTCTGAAGTTTCTGAGAAACTCAACCAGCCCAAAGAGCTGAAACTCAAACTACATTTTAAATAAGGAAGCAGTGGAGTTGTCCCTCGCACCTGATTTAGTTTGCAGTGTTTTACAGTGCCGGTTTTTGTGTAACAGTAAATAAATGTGTGTTCGTTCCTGAGATAATTATTTTCTCTGTGTGTTACATCAGTGGAAATATAATGCTGTTGGTTTTCTGCATGCAGCTACAACCATTATCTCCTCCCTGGCTGTGTTTTACACACAGTTGCTTCACTGTAATGATAGAGGTTGGCTTTGTAACTTTTTTCTTCCTGTTTTTCTGCCATTAATCTTCATTTATGTCCATGATGGTGGAGAAATAAATACATTAATCCATAAATGAGTCAGAGCAGCATCAGTGTGACTCAGTGTTTTCCTGCTTGCTGCATCCAAATAGACTGGTGGTGCAGCGTGTCAGGGCGAAGATGCATGAAATATGATTATTATAGCATGTCATATGATGTGCACTTAATGAGGATATTTACACACACTCTACATCCCAGTTAGTGTTCTTTGTGCTGAGGGAGAGGAAATACAATGACATGAGTAGTCAGAACCATTCCCAATTTTTAAAATGTGTAAAATGACAAAATGGAAAACAACTGAGAAAAAGCTTCGGTCAGAAACCTGCAGCAGCAAACTGGATGAGTCAGCAGCAGGTGGAAAATCCCCAAATTCGTGATATCAGATAATTCATCTCACCAGGCTTCAAGCTATGTGTTTGTGATCTAGGCCCAGTAATTTAGACAAATCAACGTCTCTTTCTGGCAGCTTTCAGCTGGTTTTAGATGCAGCCACAATCAACACGATGTCTCCTAAAGAGGTTAGAGAAGCTGCTGCAGCATCACTTTTAGGTAATGTGTTTCTTCTTCTGCAAGTACAAAACACAGACAGTTTTTTTCTGTTTTCTTAAAGTTTGTGTTTGCTCGTTCTTCCTCTAAACTTTCAAAGTAGCTCTGTAAGCTTTTCTCTTATTTACGCGTCCTCCTCTCCTCTCCCTTTCGTCCATAAACCGATTGAACATCTTGATGTCTCAGTTCTTAAACTACAAATGAAGGAGAGACGAAACTTTAAGTCCCTTTAAAGTAAGTGTGTTGCAGTTTTTCTTCTTTATAAACTGATAATCTAAAAATAATCATCCTAAACAATTCAGTGGACAGGTAATGCAGCTGTGTCACATGTTAAATACACATTGAAACAACAAATTCTTGTTTTAATTAATGCCCTTTATCTCAGCTCTTCTCTCCTTGTTTCTCTTCTTCACCTCCTGCAGATGCATCTCAGTTTGGAGGAACTGAAAAATGATCAGAGGAACTGAAGTTTGAGGGATTTACAGTTTGAGAAATTACAGGACAGAAAGTCTGTTTATTTCCTTTTTAAATGCAGCCACATTTGTAAGAAAAATGCCTTTGTGGGATGAGCACCAGAGGTTGTGCCCATGAAAAACTTAAGTAATTTTTAACAATGCTGGAAAGGACAGGAAAGGAAAGGAAAAGTGATGAGAGGTAAAAAATAAATAAATAAAAAGGAAAGAAATTAATTAAATGAAATGAGAGGAACGAATAGGAAATCAAATTAAATGAAAACGAAAAGAAAAGACAAAAGAAAAAAATAAAAGGTGGAAAAAGAAAAATAGATTAAATTAGATCAGATTAAAGAAAAAGAACAGAAATGTAAGAAAAAGAAATAAAAAATAGAGGAAATTAAATTAAATTAAAGGTAATGATAGGAAAGGGAAAGTGGAGGATAGGAAAGGAAATTAAAGAAAGGAATGGGAAGAAAATTAAACCAATTGAAAGGACTAGCGACCTGTCCAGGGTGTCCTCTTCCTCCTGCCTAGTAACTGCTGGGATAGGCCCCACCTTTCCCACAACCTGAAACTTAACTTTATAAAATACATACTAGATGTGAATTCACTTTAGTTTCTGTTTGTAGTGAAAAGAGGAGCAAAAAAATCATCCAGGAGCCACATTTATTCACATTAATGTGGCTGTGCTAATTTGACTAGCGGACTTTCCAGGTCTTTCACTGGATGCTAACATTGCTTTCACACAGCTTTTCAAAAGGAGGATTAAAAACATGACCACAGCTACGGGAAGTTACAGTCAGAAAGATCAGTTTCCATCAGCCGTTGTGACAAGACTCAGATAACAAATACAGTCAGGGCAGAAAGACAGAAAGTAAAGAAGATGAGTGAATGTGAATAAAAAAGATGTCTTACACTGGCTGAAAATTTAAATAGACAAACATTCAGAGTTTAAAGACAGCTCCAAATAAGATGTAGAGAAGATTCAGTAACTAATAACACTGATCACAGTTTGTGTGTAACTGTACATTTAAGTTTATAGTTACTTTTGCTTAAAGCATCTAGGATGCTTCATATTTATCCAGTGGTAGACTACATATAAATCCTAAAGCGCTGGCGGAGTGATGGACGGAATTTAAAAAGAAGACAAGGAGGAAAAGATGCGCCTCTTCCTCCTCTCTGATCTGTCTCATTACATCCCTGCAGCATCTCCGTCTCTTTGCTTTAATGACAGTATTTATCAGCAGCTGGACGTCTGAATTGCTGCTCAGTGTTTCCCAATGAATTTCTGCAACTTGTACCAATGAAAATGTGTCACTCGATCATCGTAAGGTCTTCACCCTGACAGCAAACAGAGCAATGTTCACATTAACAGGAAAAACACTCATTAGTCCAGTGTGTGTTTGTCTTTTGTGGCCTCGGTAGCCATTAGACGTCTTTTGAAAGTCCACTCATATTAAAATGTTTATCTATCTATCTATCTATCTATCTATCTATCTATCTATCTATCTATCTATCTATCTATCTATCTATCTATCT
>JBAFTA010000008.1:5196504-5210455 GCA_036919975.1 Melanotaenia parkinsoni | reverse complement strand
GACCCACCTGTTCTCTGCTGCATTTCACTAGTTTTTATTTAGAAGTCAAAATCTACATCTGGTTCTTTTAAGCTGGATTTTTTTTAACTTGACCATGTTTTAATACTGCCTTTCCCCACACTGGAACTTTATTTCTTGCATTTTATCTATTTTATTTTAGCCGTTTCTTTCTTTTTCTTTACTTAATTTTATTTCTTTTAATCTTTGCTTTCTTTTAATGCACGTGTATTGCTTTCTGCACCCTGCTGTAATGTTTTATGTCGTGTACACGAAATGTGCTATACAAATAAATTTGCCTTACCTTTACGAAAATTTCTATTTCACCAATTTGATGGAAATTGGTCATTTATTTTTATTGGACTGCTTTGGGTGTGGTTGTTAGCACCACAACCTAACAGCAAGAAGGTTGTACAAGCCTTGGTTAGGATCTTACTGTACTTGTCCTCACTGGTCTACATTTTCCAGTTCATTATCAGATTTGTTTTGGAAAATGTTGTGATATAACTTTCTAATAATTTTATAATATCAAGTCTCTATTTAACATGGTGGGCCCACGCTACTAGCGCTAACTGCTAGCGTGGGAGCTAATTAGCTTCAAAATAATGTTTTTCTTTTGTTTTCTGCTCACATGGAGACTGCTTTGATTCTTTTAACAGAAGATGTTGGAACGACAGAAGCAACAGTTTTTCACATATGAGCAGATGTAAAAGAAACTAAAGAAATCATTTACGGGTCCACACGCACAAAGACAAGAGTGTTTTAGAGAAATCTAGGTGTGTGACACAATCAGATATCTCTTTTTCAGATTAGGCTATTTACATAATCACATGAATAATCTGAAAATTCCAGAAATCAGGTACTGATCAGATATTAGGTGTACATGTAAATGAGCTCATTTTATGGTGTAACTTAAATCAAAGTAGCTAATGTGTTTGAACAGAAGCTTTCCCAGGTAAATGAGTGATTTTGAAGACAAGGAGAAGACTTATGTAACTGGGAAAGTGACTGTGTTACTATATTTAAAACGTTGTAATGAAAGGTATTGAAACCCTCTTTTAAAATATTCAAACAAGCTCAGACACTTAAAAAAAATCCCCATGCAGCAGCTCGGCATGACACATTGCTGACATAACGAACCCTCAGTTGGTGTGGTCACGTAACTTTTGGCATGCTGAAGCAACCAATCAAAAAGAGTACTCAACTTATACAATTCAGAAGATGAATCCAGGCAAGTAGAACAATGCTACCATCTACGACAAGGGGCTCATTGCAAGATTCATGACAGACAGTTATTAGAAGAGTTGTGCCAAGGACCACCTGTGAAGAGTTTCAGAAAGACCTGGAATTTGCTGGTACAACTGAATGAACTCAACCACAGTGGCCTGTAAGATACTCACAGACTCCACTGCTGAAGAAAAAGTAGGTTGAAGACTGCTGATATTTTGCTACAGAACATTTGGACAAGTCTGTGAAATACTGGAAGACTATAGTCTGTCGAGTGGAGACACAATTTAACTCTTTGGATGCCATAACACTCTGCTTGTTTGGAGGACAAATGGACTGAACATCAGCCTAAAGAAACAACACTGAATGTGGAGTTGGGAGAATCATGGTGAGGGCTGTGTTTCCAGCATATTGTACTGAAGAGGTGAATAGAATAATTTACAGGGGTGATGTTAATAAAAATCTGCTCCCATCAACCAGAATGATGAAGAGAAAACAAGCGACACGATCCTAAACACAAAGAAAGAAATTCTTAGGCTACGTTAGGATTGAAGGTCTTAAAGATTCATTTCAATGTTTTCTCTTTGTTTTGTTTATTTTTTACTTGGTTATTCATATTATAATTTAGATTCTACCTCCATCAGTCCTGAAGTGACCTGCATACACAGAAGACGTGATGTGACACGCAGCATGCTGTGTTTGCTATGTACTGAGATTAATGTGGATGCTACATTTGTAAGAGTGTGTGTCAGTTTCTAATTTGTGTAATTGGAGCCAACACAAATATTATATGATTTTGTTGTGTCCGTTGTTTACATTTGATGTTGCTCTATCTGGCTTCCTGCAGCACAGAATTGTGACACTTGTCTCACGCCAATGACATAAATGGTTCAGACTGAGGTTGGATCTGATTTTGGACTGCAGATGAAAGTGGCCTGAGTCAGATTCAGAGAAATAATATTTGTGCTGTTTAGGATTTAGGGTTGTCACATATGGGGAAACAAGTTGGACTTGTGGCTTATTTTGTCTGTAATGTAAACGTAGCCTTAAGGCTTATTTATGCACTACGCCAGGGGCACCCAAGTCCAGTCCTCAAGATCTGCAACTTCTCCAACACACCTGAATTAAATGAATGACTTGTTACCAGGCTTCTGCAGAGCTGAATGACATGCGGATGACAGAATTCATCCAAATGATCTATGCCAAATGCACATTTGAGCAGAAGTTTCTGTCCGTTTTCTGCATCCTGTACTTGGGTACTTCAGTTCATTTTCAGAGAGCTTGCCAGATGTGTACCCAGACCTAGCAAACAGAGCAGTTTCATCAGAAACCAAGGGGGCAGAGTTGCCCAGTACAGCTGATGTGCATCCAGCAAAAGGGAAAAAGAAGAATAAGCTTTTGCAATGTATTTAAATACCACACAGACCACCGTCGTCTACTGAGCTGCCTTTTTTATGTCTCTTTCTGAGAATGTACGTTATCATGATATCCTCCATCCACTGTCACCATGTTTGCTATTGTCTGTAACTAATGCCAGAAATCAAGGGTTAACTTTTCACTTTGCACTGCCCTCTAGTGGATGCATTATGTAACAACCACAGCAACATAGAGGAATTCTGTGAAATAATGGATCACAATGACACCTGAGCAATGAAGAGACTAGTTTCTCCAAGCAGGAGGCATCTGGAAACTCTTATCACCAACAAAGATTTTTGGCTTTTGTACCAACTATTAAATAAATGTGATCAGTACTTTCCCCTGTGTCATTCCCTTTCATTACACAACTTCATTTCTGAACTTTCTTTGGTTTCTTTGTACGTCTGGATTATTTTGGTTGTTACCAACATCTGGTGAAAACTTTGTGCCAATGCCTCTGTCAGCATGGGTGTTCTCTTTGGCTGTATGTGATTGTTAACTTGTTCCACTCTTCTCTTCAGTGACTGGCTAAAAAAAACTCCTGCAGGATATAAAGGTGAGAAGGGGCAGTGTCCTGGCTGCCACCACCAAGTTTTTGTCTTTTCTTAATGTTTGGTTGTTTTGTTTTGCTTTTCAGGAAGTCACTTTTTTTGGTTTTGGCTCCTTTATAGGTTTGCTTTAGACTTTAGGTTAGGGGAGCAGCCCAGATCCTATGACCCATTGCATGACTGTTAAAGTTCCTTTATTTTGAGCTTTGTGTAATTTAGGGATTGTAACAGTCAATAACCCTATTATAATATATTTACTGTTGATGTATTCAGTACCTATTCTACTCACTCTACACATTTAAACATTTTCTGCATCCACACACCACAGCATCTGAACAGTTAGCTCAGTGAGTATTTTAAGGCAGAACTGTACAGAGCTGTGTACAGGCATGCACATCTTGTCATGCAGCAGCTCACTCGGAGGGAAAACTCAGTTTTAGTTCTGTGCTCTGAGACTCTGCTACTGCTGCCAACTGTGCAAGAAGACGCAAGGCTTTGTGGCTTTCACTTTGAGAAAAACCCTCCAGCACGGAGCTGTCCTCTCTGCTGCAAGCAAGGTGATGCTTCGACAGGCTTCTTGCGGAGCCGGAGGAGGATAAACAGCGAGTTGAAAACCCAGCAGACAGCCTCTCACCTTACAAACACACCCGAGGTGGTAGCTGGAGCTCCTGCAAGTCAAACTGCTTTTTAATCTCACTCTGAGATGTCATGCTCGCTGTAGTCGGCTGAAACACCGTGGGGTGTTTTAATCATGCTGGGGATGCATGAAGTGGCGGGGGCCCCAGGGACCACTGGAGTTAAGAATACCCAAACACAACATAAAGGGATAATGCCTGGATAATGAGACATCTCATTACAAGACAAAGTGAGGAAGCTCAGTGTTTTGTAGTGGCTGTCATCGACGCGCTGCCAAGTCACAGCTTGGGTCAGCTATGGGATATTTGTGCCGATAAGATCAAGCAAAATTCTTACAAAATCAAACAAGAATTAAGGACTGGAGCAAAAAAAAAAAAAAAAAAAACATTAGTGAAGAAAGAAAACAAATGAAACTTATTATCTGCATTGAAATTATTAGTGTAATCGTGTAAAGTCTTTGTCTTTTCTTTGTTTGACACTATATATTTTATTATCAGTTTCCTGTGTTTCATTCTCACTGTTCAGAGTTTTGCTCCCGTTCCCATCTTTGCAGTTACACTTCCTGACTTTCTCTTTTGTGCTCCCTGGCAAACCTCTCAGGTGGGAGGGTCTTTTGAGAAATCATTTCCCATTGAACAGTGATTCTTTTTGAATGACAGTTCATTGACCGGAATCATGTGATAGTTAATAGTGTTCACTCTGTTACACACAAAAACTCTTTTCTGAAGTTTAACATTAACTTTATTCACTGCCGCCATATTTACAACAATGAAGACCACCTACTTCCACTTACTTCGCAATACCAGCAACCAGACTTCCATCCTCTTCACAACACCAGTATACATATGTGACCACCACAAAACAAATACAAAAGTATGTATTAACCAGTAACACAGTTACTGTATTTCAAACTTAACACACTCAGGTGAAGAAGTTCCCTCTAGATCATAACTGATCAGGGGAGAAAAATCTGGTGCATGGAAATACACTGTCAGATATGGTTCCTCTGTGTTTAGGAAGAAGAATGGTTTTCACAAGGGGAACGGATTTTGATAGGGAAACTGGGCTCAACACAGTACCAGTTTTTTTTTTTTTTTACAGTAAAAGCCAGCTTATAAAGCCTCCCCAAGTGGGGACTTTTCCAATGGACTTAAGATCAACCAAGCGCACCGCGTAGGCCCATCTTCATTCAGACGGCCGCGTACCATGATTGCAAAAATTCTCTACCCTCCAGAGAAGGAGAAGATCCTCAGACTGGCCCGGCTGCAGCCTTCTTATCACTCAACAGTGCCCAAATCAGTATTTACCCGTACTTTTCCCCCCCGAGGTCATTGAACAGCGCCGTTCCCACAACAGAGCCAAAAAGAAACTGCGAGATGCAGTTAGGCATCTGCTGAATGTCATGGATTCTGAAATCAATAATGATTCTAAAATCACCATCCTTGCCCTTGACGCCCAAAAGGCATTCGATCAGGTTGAGTGGACATGCATTTTAACAACTATAAGAGAATGTGGTTTTGGTGACAACTTTACCTTGTGGGTCAAAATGTTATATATCTGTCCAACTGCTTCAGTCATTACCAACAATAACTGATCCCCTCCTTTTTTGTTACAATAATTTTGCAGACAAGGTTGCCCTCTAAGCCCATGACTCTTCTCAGTCGCAATGGAACCTCTGGCTGTCAGTATCATAAATCTTCCTTTTATTACCCACTAATCTTAGAATCTTAGAAAAGGTGGATCACCACATTTCACTGTATGCAGATGACGTGGTTGTATCTCTGTCCCGCCCAGAGGAGTCGTCCAAATTCTATATCTAAATTTCTATATCTAAATCCTTTTTAAACATCTGGATTCTATTATTCTACCCTTTGTGCTGGGCTTCAAGACACACAAACAGTAGATCTCCAAAAATCATATTATTAAACCCATGTCGGCTGGTATCCTTGACCTGCCTAATTTCTGCTCCTATTATTGGGCTACAGACTGCAAAGCACTGATGTTCTGGCAGAATACACGTCTGGGTAATGCCACTGCCCACACCCTGTCTTGACTTGCAATTGAACAGAGCTCTACCAAGAGCTCCTTCCTGCATTACTTTTTTATTCACCCCTACCTCTAACACCTGCTACAGGTAATAACATTGTAGTCACAAGCTCTCTAAAAATCTGTTACCAAATCTCTCAAACTGCCATATATCTCCACTTACTCCTCGATTTGCAGAAACCATGCTTTTCTGGTCTCACTGACTGACAATGCTTTTGAGCTCTGGAAAAACAGAGGCATTTTCACCGTTGGGGATCTTTATGTTGATAAGGCATTTGCCACATTCTCTCAACTGAAAGAGAAATTTTTACTCCCGAAATCACATTTTGTTTTTGTTATCTCCAAATCAGATCTTTTAGCTGCAATAACATTACTTCTTTTGAATCTCAGCCACCTCCCACTGAGTTATACTCTTATGACTCGTCCCCCTAAATCGCAGAAACTTATGTCATGATTTTTTGACGTTTTTACTTTGCTTACTCCAACCCCCTCACAACACTTAAAGGAAGCCTGGGCAAGAGACACCAACTCATACAATTTAAAGTGATCCATGGGTTACATTATTCTTTCACTAAATTGCACTCCTTCTATCCTTTAGTCTACCCAAACTGCCCAAAATGCAAGTTAGGGGAGGGAACCTTGGGTTATCTTTTCTGGTTCTGCCTTAAATTAAACCAGTTTTGGTCCAACATTTTCACACGCTTCTCTGAAGTTTACAATTGCAAAATACCCCCAGATCCTTACACTTCCATCTTGGCCAGCTCTCTCTACTTTCTTACACTCGTGCTACTGTACCACAAAACTATACACTACAGCGTGATTATTGCTAAAAGGATTATCCTAACCTACTAGAGGAGTGATGTAACTCCATGTTTTAAGACCTGGCTTTCAGAAATAACATGTCTGTTGCATATGGAGAAGATTTGGCATAACCTTTTATCTCAAAGCAACAGCATTTTATAACATGTGGCAACCATTTTTATTGTATTTGTTGAGACTGCCTAGTCTTTGTATGCACTTATTGTTCTCCCTTTTGTCAATGTAATCTTTTGACTTTACTGCCAGTGTTATGTACACTAGTTATACTGAGTTTCTTTTACACGTGTGTGAGTCCCCCCACCACACTTTTTTTTTTCCTCCTCTCCCACTTATATGTCACTATTTATGTACTCGTGTTCTTTACCTGTTTTGTTAACTTGTGTGTATGTTTTAATTATAAAAACTTTCTAAATAAAATAAAGAAAACAATTTTAAAAATTTATTTTTAAAAATTTAAAAAACTGATTTCCTCGGAAGTGACTCATGGTATGAGTTAAAACAAGATATAACTTCTGTTTGAAACATAATTTCTCACAAACAGCGAGTTAAATACAGATGTAGGAAAGCCAGATGCTGCTTTTAGAAGCAAGAGTTGTCCTTGGATAACTTAAAGTCTGCTGGTTCCGAGAAAATGAACTCACCAGAGGAGATAAAGAGACTCTGACCTTTAGTGAGAAAACACTCCCTCTGTGATTGTCTCCACATTTCTGACACATATGTTTTTTTCCAAGGCTTCTGCTCTCTGGCTCAGCTTAGAGAGAGAAAAATAATTACCGTGGTCGAGGCTTGGGTCATGCGCCAACTAAACGCTGCTGCTTTGTCCACTGGTTTAAAGCTAATATTTACTAAGGCGGAAGGTCGAGGCTACTGGCTCATTACTGCAAACAACAGCAATATGATGGAAAGCTGGAATTCGCTCTGTGCTAATTTAAACCTGGGTGTAAAAATCATACAGCAGCCAAAGTTGAGATTCACAGAGAAGACTTTTACTGATACGTTCAACACTTCGTCTTATTGATTAGTTGTTTGTGGACGGTCAAGTAAATCTGTCTTATAAATTATTCAGCATTAAAATCCATAATTCTGAGAGCAGAGTTGTGATTAATTGATGAGCGTCTGAATGTGAGGTGGATATTTATCATCCCTGAGCTCGCTGCAGGTAGCCACTGTGTTAATAATTCAAACATAAAACTGACAAAGCAGAAGTAAGAATAATAAAACTTCATGTCTTTATTTCAGAGTTTCCTGATGCAGCTGAGACAACCAGGTCCAGCACATCATATCGGTGCAGATGAAATATTAAAGAGCAGGCGGAGATGAACACGCTGCATGAAGCTGCCGCAGGACAGAGGGAAATGAGCGAGGGTTTGAAAAGCTGAAGCTCAAACAGGCCAGGAATACGGTGAGATAAATGATCCAGATTAAGCCTCAGTTACATTCACGTGAAAAAGAAAGTATTCCCTCTTTCAGTTCTGATTGCAGTGGAATGGCTGCTCACATGATTAGATTCAGGTGAGACAGTGTTCAGCCAATGGCAGAGAGGTGCCTCTCACAAATAAACAGCTGATTTTGTTGCTGTAGGTAGCTTGAACTTGAGTGAGTTTTTTTTTTAACTGTTTTATTTAATGTGTGTGTGCGTGTGTGTGTGTGTTAAAAGAAACTTTTCGCACATTTCGCAAGAAACCTTAATGCCGCTTAGGTAGATTTCCTTGGGTGAAAGTCCCCAAGTAGCATTTTCCATTTTTAAACTGTTTCATTGTTTTAACCAAACACGCACTCGCCACATGAGGTTTTACCATCAGTGTCACGGTGTGGCGGAAATGAGGACCAAAATGGACATCAGGATATAATGAAAGGTTTGTAACGCAATGCCAAGGTCAGACATCAATATGGGAAGGGTTATATGTTATATTAAAAAATATTTGGACACCATCATTCCACAAATAGATTATTTACAAGCAGAAAACATAAAAAATACAATACAATACATAAATACAGCTGCAAATCTTCCCAGAAGTCCCAGCAAGTTCAGCCCAAGGTTAGAGTGTGCAATGATGAGAAAGTGTAAAAAAGATCTCAAGAGCTTCATTTCAGACTCTCCAGGCCTCAGCATGTTGTTCATGACAGTTCAGTTAGAAAAAGACTGAATAACGGCTTGTTTGGAAGGAGAAAGTCTCTTCTCTCTAAAAATAACATGGCAGCATTGCTGAGGTTTACAAAGCTGCATCTAAACAAACCACAAGACCTCATCCCAACTGTCTACATGGTGGTGGGGGGCTGATGAAGTGGGCTTGTCCTGCAACCACAGGACTTGAACACCTTGGAGTTTACCATGAACATGGTAAGCTAAAGCTTGGTTGAAACTGGCTCATACTACAGGACACTGATCCCAAACACTTTATTAGTAGCATGTTGACTAATTGCCATTATTAATAACAGACAAGCACAAATTGTTTTGTCTGTGGGCAGTACCAGGACCAGGCATGCCAATCAGCCACACCAGTCCAGTGCACCTTGATTTTTTAAATTACTTTTAGACAAGCAGGGCAATCAGGCCACTTAGGACCAAGGCCACTGGGAATTGTCCTGGTCCTTCCGTGGGCCAGTCTGGGCTTGACCAGGTGCCACTCCTGTCAGCTAAGAACAGGAAACTGAGGCTACAATTTACACATACTCACCAAAACTGGACAATAGAAGATGTAAAAATGTTGCCAGGTTTGATGTGTCTACATTTTAGCTACACATTGAAGATGGAAGCTCAGAATTTAGTGGAAACATCATGAAAACATGGATCCATCCTGACTTGGATCAATGCTTCAGGCTGCTGCTGGTGTAATGATGTGGGGGATATTTTCTCGTCACAGTCTGGTCCCCTAAGTACCAACGTGGCCTGGTTTAACCACCACAGCCTACCTGAGTACTGATGCTGACCATGTCCATCCCTTTATGACCACAGTGTAGCGTCTTCTGATGCTACTTCCTGCAGGATAATGCACCATCTCACAAAGCTCAAATAACCTTGAACATGACAATGAGTTCACTGGACTCCAGCGGACTCCACAGTCACCAGATCTCAGTCCAATAGAGCAGCTTTGGGATGTGGTGGAACGGGAGATTCTCATCATGGATGCAGCTGACAAACCTGCAGCAACTGTGTGATGCTGTCATGTCAATATGGAGAAAACCTCTGAGGAATGTCATTTAGTTTTTTCACTTGCAAAAAAACAAATAAACGTCCTAATAAAGAATTTTTACTCTTGTAGGATGATTCTGTACCAACTGAGGTTTCAGATTTGTAGAAAATTCTGGTCATCTGGGCTGCAGCTCTTCCCATCACTAGTTGGTCGCATTTTAAAACCACATCCACATGAAGTGAGAGTGGGTTGTCGAAACATCGGCAGGGTCGGTCTCTACTTTTAATTGGCTCCATAAAAAAAAAAGAAAAGAAACAGCAGCCTTGTTGTTGCTTCAACAGAAAACACAACAGAGTGTAAATGAGCATCAAATGGACGCGATTCATCTTCTCAGGATAGACTTGGTTTAGTCTGAGGCACAGAAAGCTGCAGAGAGATGGCAAATAGATAATGAGACGGCTAAAAGCTTGATCTTGAGAATAATTTGCTTCTTTTGCAGCGTGGCCTCGAGTGGGAAAGCGTTAATCAAAGGTTAGTTTGAAATAAACTTTGTTCAAAGAACCTTTTCCTCAAACATTTAAGAGTTGGAGGGTGAGAACGACAGAGGGAAAAAAATCCAATTATTTTCCTCTTTTATCACTTCACTCGTTACAAATAAGACACGCTCTCTGAGAGGAAACACAGTTTAGTTTTATAATTGCTGTTTTACCACCTGCCAGTTCAGCCAACAGTCTCTCCATCTCTGTCCACCCGTCATCAGTCCTGCTGCAATTAGAGCCGTCCCTGCTTGGGACCACCACAAAGCTGACCACTCTCCGTTAATCCCACATGAACTGAAGAGCACTGAATGTGATATTTAATATATTTTTATAATATCCATCCTGCCGTTGAGACGTATTAGTCAATGAAATTGTCCTGTTCCCTCCTGACAGAGACATTTTTGCTCAGGACATGACTGGGTCATGTTGCCAGTTGTGGAGAGGATGTCTCATCTCAGAAAAAGAAACTGGAACAGACATTTGAAATATTTCTGCAACATAACACATTAAAACCAGATGCAACATTCATGTGTTTCTGATCTTATCTGGCATTATTCCGCAGTTGGACTCATTATCAGGACAAAAAAAGTCCGAGCACATACTTTCTCTGCTCACCTCCCTCCACCGGTTTACAGATTTTAAAAGGTTCTTAAGTCAAAGAGAAGATTTTGCAAGGCAAGTTTATTTGTATAGCACGTTTCAAAGTGCTTTACATAAAACATTAAAAGCATTACAGCAGGGTGCAGAAGAATCACTGAAACAAACTCTAAAAGAAAAAAAAGAATAAAAGCAAAAAGCTAAAATAAAACATGATAAAAGGCAAGAAGTAAAGATTACAGTGTGATTTAAAATTAAAAACAAATGAGAAAGGAAAAAGAAAGAAGTTTTTATTCAGCATTTATTTTTTTAATGAATTTATCATGCTCTATGTAGCAAATATGCTAATAATTCATGAAGTAAAATGAAGTAAAGGGCAGCTACAAAATGAATGAATGAATGAATGAATGAATGAATGAATGAATGAATGAATGAATGAATGAATGAATAAATAAATAAATAAATAAATAAAATCTTAACGGAGGCTCATTAACACGAACTATTATTAGCTTTTAGATTTTAATACAGCAGAGAAGGAAGGACTTAAATAACTGATGAGGGAAAAAAGTGGAAATTTGATCAATAAAATGTGATAAAATAAGAACATTCAAAATGAAAGGTTCAAGTTAAATAAATGGTGAATGACGTTTAATTTTTTAAAATAGAAAGCATATAATTTTATTTGTTTTTTATTCAATAAAATTTATAAAGAAAGAGTTTCAGACACAATAAACGTATGTTTTTAAATGCTATGGTACCAATGTGGATGAAACTCCCAGATGGGAACATCACATGGGAACATCACTTTCCTCCACCAGGTTGTAATGTTTGTTCTCTGAGTCACGTTCTGTCATTCAGTCACAACTTTCAGGATAGGACTGGGCGATAACGCAAGTTTTAGTAAATCCAGGGCAAGTACTACACATACTTTCATATTTGCAAAACACAGTATAAAGATTTTTGTCAAATGAAACATTGTTTATTAATAAACCCATCTGCAGAACTGAGAATTTTTAATTTAGGCTTTTTTGTTTGTAAACAATATAAAATAACATCAAATGTAAAAACTTATAAAATAACTGTTATTCCCTTTTATCACAAGCTTTGTTTCCATTAGTTTTTTGCAAAATAAAACTGATATTTTTAAAATTTCGACAAAGTGCAATTGCAATTTGCCGGTGTGTTTGTTGAATGGTGTTTAGTGTATTACCCTTTACTCTCGTAAAATCCTAAGAAAATCATTTCTAATTCTTTGTAAAATTCTTGCATTTTGCTATTGTTTGCTGTCAAGGATGGTTATATTTTTTCTTTAACTGTTTGTAAAAAAATGTTTTATTGTTATTGTTTTACAGTGAAGTGTATTATTATTATTATTATTATTATTATTATTATTATTATTATTGTTGTTGTTGTTGTTGTTCAGCAGTTTGTGCACCTGGGGTTGCAGTAAATGTGCTATAACTAAATGTGAACTTAAACTGTTTAAGAGTGGATCTGCCATCAGATTCACTAATGTCTTTTTCTGTATGTTGTACTTGTAATAAATCTATTTCTTCATATTTTTGACTGCTTTTACATTTTTACTGCTTGTTGTGTAAAATGTATTCATGTAATTAATCCTGTATATTTAGATATCTGTCTTTTCCTTTTATAATGCCTAAAATTTTAATTTATCAGAAATTAATCCATATAGCCCCTCCCTGAATGTAATCTCAAGATATTGCTCAATTGTCCAGCCCTTCTTGGAATGTTGGACAGTTCTCCTTCCAGGGACTACCTCGGTTTGCTGGTAGTACTTCAATATTCACATGGGCAATGATGGTGAGAGCTCACCATAGGCTGCAGATCAATGTTGTAGTTGTATTGCTGGACTTGTGGCCGCATGTCTTGGAGACTTGGGTGAAGAAAGAGGCAGTACTGCCAGCTGATCACCACCTGGTCATGGTTTGGCTGGTTGGGGGAGGATGGCGGTCAGGCCTAGCAGGCCCAAAAGTGTTGCAAGAAAGCCCCCTGTCAGAAAGAACTTCAATTCCCACCTCTGGCAATTTAACCATGTCCCGAGTTAGACAGGGGATATTGAGTCCTAGTGGACTATGTTCTGTGTTGCTATTGTTGAGGCAGCCGACCGGAGCTGTGGCCGTAAGGTTGTTGGTGCCGGTAGCAACAAAAATCCTCAAACTCGTCGATGAACACCAGTGGTGAGGGGTGCCATCAAGCTAAAGAACTGGCTAGCTTAGCCTACTGATGGATATCAGTAGGCTAAGTAGAACACAGCTTTGGCTGTCAATGAGGCAAAAACTTGGGCATGGCAGGAGTTCAGAGAGGGCATGGAAAACGACTTCTGGATGGCTTTAAGGAGATTCTGGACCACCATCTGACAGCTCAGGAATGGGGAAAGAATGCTCCATCAACACTGTGTACAATGGGGATGGGAGGCTACTGAACTCATCTCTGGACGTTGGGGGTTGGTGGAAGGAATACTTCAAAAACCTCCTTAATCCCATGTCTTCCAATGAGGAATGTGTGGTCTTCAATCTCCCGGGGGTGGATGAGATCTGCCCGGAGCTCTATAAGGCTTTGGGTGCTGTGGGGCTGTCTTGGCTGACACGCCTCTGAAGACAATGGGGACAGTTCCCCTGGACTGGCAGACTGGGGTAGTGGTGGACCAGAGGGTGTGCTCCAACTACAAGAGAATCACACTTCTCAGCCTCCCAGGTAAAGTCTATTCAGGGGTCCTGGAGAAGTGGGTCCATCAGATAGTCAATCTCTGAATGAGGAAGAGCAGTGTGGGTTTTGTCCAGGGCATGGAACAGTGGACCAACTCCCTTTTTCAGGGACTTGGAGGGGGCTTGGAAGTTTGCACAACCAGTCTACATGGGTTTTGTGGACTTGGAGAAGTTGTTTGACCATGTCATATCATAGATAGATAGATAGATAGATAGATAGATAGATAGATAGATAGATAGATAGATAGATAGATAGATAGATAGAT
>JBAFTA010000008.1:5170481-5186896 GCA_036919975.1 Melanotaenia parkinsoni | reverse complement strand
TGAGGTCCGCCCAGAGTTCCTTAAGGCTCTGGATGCTGTAGGGCTGTCTTGGCTGACACGCCTCTGCAGCATTGCATAGACGTCTGGGACAGTTTCCCTGGACTGGCAGACTGGGGTGGTGGTCCCCCTCTTTAAAAAGGGGGACCGAAGGGTGTGCTCCAACTACAGGGGGATCACATTCCTCAGCCTCCCTGGTAAGGTCTATTCAGGGGTGCTGGAGAGGAGGGTCCATCGGATAGTCAAACCTCGGATTGAGGAGGAGCAGTGTGGTTTATGTCCCAGTCGTGGAACAGTGGACCAGCTCTACACCCTCTCCCATGCCCCCTGGGAGTTTGATCAACCAATCTACATGTACTTTGTGGACTTGGAGAAGGCATTCGACTGTGTTCCCCGGGGACTCCTGTGGGGGGTACTCCGGGAGTATGGAGTGCCGGACCCGCTTGTACGAGCTGTGCGGTCCCTTGACGACCGGTGTCAGAGCTTGGTCCGCATTGCCGGCAGTAAATCAGAATCGTTTCCAGTGCGGGTTGGACTCCGCCAACACTGCCTTTTGTCACTGATTCTTTTCATAACTTTTATGGACAGAATTTCTAGACGCAGCCGAGGTGTCAAGGGGATCCGGTTTGGTGGCCTCAGGATTGGGTCTCTGCTCTTGGCGGATGATATGGTTCTGTTGGCTTTATCGGGTCGTGATCTTCAGCTCTCACTGGAGCGATTCGCAGCCGAGTGTGAAGTGGCTGGGATGAGAATCATCCAGAGAACTCCGAGACCATGGTCCTCATCTGGAAAAAGGGTGGAGTGCTCTCTCCGCGTCTGCACTAGTGTCCTGCCCCAAGTGGAGGAGTTCATGTATCTCGGGGTCTTGTTCACGAGTGAGAGAAAGATGGAGCGGGAGATCGACAGGCGGATCGGTGCGGCATCTGCATTGATGCGGACTCTGCATCGATCTGTCGTGGTGAAGAAGGAGCTGAGCCAAAAGGCAAAGCTCTCGATTTACCTTCCCACCCTTACCTATGGTCATGAGCTGTGGGTAGTGACCAAAAGAACAGGATCGCGAATACAAGCAGCCGAAATGAGTTTTCTCCGCAGGTTGGCTGGTCTCACCCTTAAAGATAGGGTGAGAGGCTCAGTGATCCGAGAAGGGCTCAGAATAGAGTCGCATCGAGAGGAGCCAGGTGAGGTGGCTCGGGCATCTGGTTAGGATGCCTCCTGGATGCCTCCCTGGTGAGGTGTTCCGGGCATGTCCCACCAGAAAGAGGCCCCGGGGAAGACCCAGGACATGCTGGACGGACTACATCTCTCGGCTGGCCTGGGAAAGCCTCAGGATCCCTTCGGATGAGGTGGTGAATGTGGCTGGGAAGAGGGAAGTTTGGGTTTCCCTGCTTAGGCAGCTGCCCTGCGACCCGACTCTGAATAAGCGACAGAAAATGGATGAGAATGGAACAGCGTCTGTCTGTCAGTCTGTTAGCAACCTAACTCAAAAAGTAGTGGGCTGATTTTGATCAAATTTTCAGGAAATCTCTGAAATGTAATAAGGATAAAGTGATTTGATTTTGGGGGGTGATCTGGATCATCGGCTGAAACAGAATTTTTTAAAGGATTCTTTACATACCCAGGGCAGCTGCAAACATTGCTGAACTTTGTCACATCCAGATTTTTCGTCAGTAAAAACAAAGGGTTGCTAAAACATAACACCATTGAATTTTCAGCATCAATCCTCATAGATGTTTCTTTCATTTTCGTAGAGTTTCCTTTAAATATGTTGTGCTGGTTGGCTGCCATATGCATGGTTGTTCCACAGACAGCAAGACATCGTTCTTCGAACTACTGAGCAGCTATCAAGTGTTTTAATGCTGATGACCTTGGAGTACTTAGAAATATTTAACAATTTGTTCAGATCATTCTGACTGGTGAGTAAAACATTTATTATGATATTATTGTTTAAAACTAATGGTTGATTTTTCAATAAATGCCAAAGTACCATGAAATGTCTGGTTACAGTAACAATGAGAAATGTTTTTTGGTGGATTTTGTAAAGTTCTCAAGGTTTCTTCTTAGCAGCTTCTTCTCAATGTGACGGCGGATGGACCTAGGGACCTTCATTCAGTCCTACTGCCTCTAGCTTCACCTCATAGCTTTTTCTAGCCTTGACACTGAGGGGATCAATAATAACTGCACAACATTATGGATAATTTTCTATCAAAAACTGTTGGAGAAAATGTAAAACTATGAAAACAAGTTGCACACTTGAACACGGATGCTGGTCTGATGCAGGGTTTGTTTTGATCAGCAAGCAGTGCCGTAGATTTGCACTGCCCATGCGGAGCTAGGGATAATCTAACCTTTAGAGTTAACTCAAAATCTAATGTCCACAATCATTGGCAAAATAAAGAAAAAAAAAATTAATAGATAAATAAATATTACAGTGGCTCTGATTGCTTCTAGTTTTGTTTTTCCCAGAGTTTCTAAGATTTTCTTGTGTGAATATAAAAGGTTAAAAAGCAACTCAACATCCCCAGCTCAGACTGTCTAGCGTTGCTCCTCAGCTGGTCAGATTCCTGTTCAAATATACAAGAAAAAAGTGTACTTTTATAACTCTTCAAGAATCACTGAGGCTCTGACACTGAGGCAGCTAAAGTGTGCAAAATAATAGAGCTGCTGTAGAAATGTTGCCGACTGTGCAGTCCTACAGAAAGCTGACGAAACAGGAGCAATGACAGTCTGTCACCCTGCATGTCAGTTTGACTTTTAAAAGGAAAAAATAATAAACCCATAACTGGAGAGCAAATTGATTTCTGAGGGATGCCGGGCAGTTAAATGTACAGGGAGCTGTGGGACATGTTTCACTTTCAGAGGACAGACGGAGAGCAGAGGAGTCCTCACACAGAGCGACGATGCAGCCGCATCAGAAGAAAGTGATTAATGTGAATGCAGCACAAATGCTACCTCTTCCCTCACGGTCACTGTTTGATCTTCCTCGGTTTCTGAATGGCAGCACCATTACCATCAGATATACAAAAAGAATCCAAACACTGAGGTGTTTCCATATGGGAGCAACACGCCATCATCATCTTCACATCACAACGCTGAATCTCAAAATGCTGGAGAAGCAAAGGGAAAACATGTCAGCGAGAAGCGCTCTGCATCAGCTTATGATCAAAGATGCTGACATAATAATCCCTTTGATTAAATAAATGTTTATGTGTAATTATGCTGAAAATTCAGACATTTTTCTGAGAAAGAAATAAAGCAGAAAAGTGATGGATTGCAGTGACAGATATTTCCCGTCCCTCTGTCCCTCTCGGCTCTGTGGTTGTCCAAAAACTCTGAGCTTGACTCAGTCCCACATACGCCATCGTGCTGCCACAAATATTCACTAAATTAATCCTTCAATGGAAACAGCCCCCAGGAAATAAGCTACTGTCTCATGTTTGTTGTTAGATTTTTTATTTTTTTCGAAGCTCTCAGCTTGCTGAAAAGGCAAGTTTATCTTTACACCACACTTCAGACATGAGACGGTACAAAAAACAGAAGAATGTATATTAATCACAAAAGTTAGGGCTATTCAGCTTTTCTATGTCAGAATTAACCTTCACAGGTGAACCAAATTTGACTTCTTCTAAACTTTTAGATGTACAACTGTTCAGTGTTGAAGCACTTCTTGCACAACATACTGTTGTCAACTATACGGTGACCAGTCCATTGGAAAGAGGACGCCTGTTACGACCCAGCTAGGCTTCGGAAAGGAGGACATAACATAGAAGAATGGTGTCCAGATGTAAGGTGGACTCATAGGAAATTTATGGTCCCAGGTGGGAGGGAATGTAAAAATGACAGAAACAAACAAGAAAGTTGGGCTGCTGTTGTTGCTCAAACCAAAGAAACAAATAAAATGGACTAAATAAAAAATAACAGTCTAACTAATAAAGTTCAAATCAGACGGACTTCACTGATTCCAAATAAAACACATCAGTAACAGCACCATTAAAACTAATAACATTAGAAAAACTACTGTGAAAGTAGACACCAACTCTAACTAGCCCAGTCTCTACCAAACAGTTATGATAAAATAAATCCACAAGAGCAAGAAAAAAACAGCTTTAAAGGCTCAACACTAGGCCAAAGAGGTCAGACACAGTTCAATAAAGTTCTACCAATAACAGCCAAACAAGCAAGAGTCTCTACCGAGAGGACAAGCTGTCTTACAAAAAATCAAAACACAGCTGCTACTGGTCCAGGGGATCCCGAGCCATTTCATCCGTAAAACGAGACCTCGCCAGAAGCAGCAGCTGATCCAGAGGGCAGCGAACCAGGGAGCAGGTGAGGGAGGTGTGGTGATGTGTAACCCATCCCAGTCAGACCATAACGCATGTTGATTTGCATACGAGAGCGATCAGGTGTCATTGGCTTTCTCACACATGTGAAGATATTTAGTTGTAAATATTGAGCATGTTCAATAGTTCTGATTGTCGACCACGAACACTTTTGGAACAGGAAGGAGCAAAAAAAAAGGACAAAAACAGCCTGATAATCTTTATGTGTGTACCAGGACTTGGCAGCAGTGGCAACATTCTTTTTTTTTTTTTTTTTTTTTCGAAAATGTGATAAATAATAGTGTTATCATGGATCTTTCATTGTGGATTTACCATAGAATCCCTTCATAAACACTACATTTTGTGGCTGGATTGTCTGTAGGTCACTTAAGGGTAAACTATCCATCACAACTTACCCCACAGAGTTAAACACCACCATCCCTGAGTAATTAATAACAAAGTGAAAGCAGGTGATCGAGTGGAGTTTTAAGAGGCAAAAGAACACAGATTAGTGGAGAGCTGCCGCTTTATGCATCAAACAGACTGCAAAAATCACAAACCAGAATCTGATTCAGGTTTTCTTTTACAGCAGTTGCTCCGTAAAGCATATCTGACCTAACTTACACTCTCATCGGACAAAGTTTCTGAAACAAATCATACTAATTTATAAAGTTTTTTTATTTTACACCAAGACAACCATAAAAAAACAACAGATTTCACCAAAAGATCACCTTCTGTGTGTGTGTGTGTGTGTGTGTGTGATAGAGAGAGAAGGAAAGAGAGAGAGAGAGAGCGTCGTATCACTTGAACATAAAAGCCGTTTGTGTTTTGGAGTTGCTGTTTAGAAGCTGCTACATCAAACAGCTGCTGTCCCTCTGAGCAGGTCATAATGAACGCTGAGATCCCGACAAACACAGTGGAGCAGAAAGAGAGCAAATTTCATTGCATCCATTCAGAGAAAGAGGAGGAGGAGGAGGCAGGTGATGAAATAGAAGAGGGCCAAACGGGTCTGAGGGAAAGAACAAATTGAGGAGACGGAGGAAAGACGCAGAGTTAAATCAGACTGAATTAGTAGTCATGAAAGCAGGTGAAGAGGATGGAAAATGATGACGAAAGATGGGAGTGGAGGAGGACAAAGAAAAGGGAAAATGGATGAGAGCAGGTTATCTGTCCCCTGACTTTTTTGTGGGATTTAATCCTGCAAATAGTATTTATCTATGAATGAGAAGAAAACCCACCAGCCTCAGATGCAAATTTGTATTCAGTCAATGTTCATATACAGAGTAATATAATAACAATCATCCTTTATTAGTCCCACAGTGGGGAAATGAACCCATTCGTGTTGCTGGGAGCAGTGGGCTGCCAGATTCCAGCTTCCAGGGAGCAGTCCGAGGTTGAGGGCCTTGCTTTTTACCGTTGTTGCCAGCCCGGGGCCTTGAACCCAGGTTGTCCAGAATAATATTCTATTTATGAATAAACTGAGAAAAATACATAAAAACAAAGCAGATCAGAGCCCTAACTAATCTTTTTATCATTTTGGTTGGATTCCTGCAGGCAGAATTTCCTCTGGTCACATTCTTGTCATTGGCCTAGAATTAAAGTACAACTGAATTCATTTAATCACACATGTCTTTGAACTGATTTTATTTACGTTTTTGTCATTAAAACTACAAACAAATCAGTTTTTCAATCTTCTCTTTTCTACCAGTTTTGGAGGTCTTTGACTCCAGACTGTCCAGGGACCTTAAGCTGTTTTGTGGTGCAACTTAAAATTATTTGTCCTAACAATTAAATAGTTTGTCTAATTATTTCTTGTATAGTTCGTTGACGGACTAAAGTGTAAATTAGAGCACAGTGTCAGGAAATTCTGTTAGATATAGTCATAAAGGTGTATCATTATTATTTATTATTAACCTTTATTTACACAGGTACTCCCAGAGATGTGCAGTCTCATTTACAAGAGAGACCTGTTTATCTAACATGCATGTATTTAGACGACACCTTCCACCATCACATACAGAATATAGAATACGGACTAATAAAGAACGATGCTAAAACTACTATTATTAGTTTTAATAACATTATTTAACATGCTCATGTCTCAACCCTGCAAGGAAAGTTACAAATGAGCAGGAGAGAGAGAGAGAGAGGGAGAGCAATCCACCACCCAGGAATTACCCTGAGATTTGACTCTTTACTGTCCCCCTGAACCATCGCCACTTTTATCATTTTAAATATCAATTTTTCATCCTAGAGAAATCAAAATTGTGATTATTTTATGATTAACAGTTCAGATCAGAACACCTAAAGGTTAAAGTTGGATTTAGCTCTTCAAACAGCTCAGAAATCTCTGTCTCAGATGAAGGTGATTCATTTTTACTCCTTTTAACTGAATAAGTGTGTTAATCATGCCAAATCTCATTTTTAGATTAAGTTTTCATTTTTTATCCCGATCTTGTGTTGGTTCCTCCGCTTCTTCTGGATTATGACGCAGGACGCTTGCAGCTTTTCTGTGGTGGAGGACGTCCAGAACTCCTGCTGGATCTGCAAAAGTTTCCTGCAGCTTTTTTTACACAGAGATATTTATGTTTTTTTATACTTAATGGTCCTCAAATACAAAATCAGTCTTCAAGATGTTTTTTTAAAGCATCTTAATTCCTCAAGTTATTTATTTGAAGGTTGAAATAGTGATGGTTCATATGAAATGTCATATTTACTGTCACTTCGGCCATGTCTTTGTTGTAGGAAACAACTGAAAGCTAATCAACTTAAAAGTTTTGACTTCTCATAAGAAATTAAGGGCTTTAGAGATGAATAAAGGAACATCAGTGACTGCATTTAAATCCATGTGAGGGTAATAAAAAGGCGGACGCTCAGCTCTGCAGCTCGTCTGCAACTGTCAGCTTCTTCCTAAACTGATGAGGAGGATGAAAAGTGTGAAAATCTAAAAATGGCGTCTGGTTTTAAATCCATATGTCCGTTCATTCCTCAATGGGGGGAAGAAAGAAAAGAAAGAAAAAAACAGAGTAATTACACAGAGCTTTCTGAGCCTCGTGCCGGATTGATTCCTAACTGCAGGACATCCTTTGACCAGATCCTTAAAAATTCAGAGAGAGGAAAAAGGGGAGCGGTGCCTTAAGTGAATTTAAAAATGCAGGAATAATTACACGTATACCGCAAACTAATTAAGAAGCTGTGAACTCTGCGGCCTCATTCCTCCCTCGCAGTGATTACAGGACTCATATTTCAGACTGGCATGGGCAATTCTTCAGCTGTAAACGGACGGATGGAAGAAAAACTGGACAAAAATGGACCCGTGACATCAGACATGGACGCAGAAAAGAAGAAAAGGAAGAAAGTTAGACTGTAGTTACTATTTCAAAGTCGTCATTTTAATTGTGTTGGAGGAAAGAAAAAAGGGAAAGTCTGTCTGAAAGAAACATGGATATTTTTATAATTCAATGGAGGTAATTTAAATCTGCAGGAGGCTGCAGACGGACAACGGGATGAGGAGGAGGAGGAGCTCGGGCCACCAGAGTCCAGCAGAATATCCCCAAAATAGGATTAACAGGCATGTGCATACCCTCCCCATGTCAGGTCCACCCTGCAGGTACCAGGTTGGACTCCATTTTTCTTTAAAAAGTGCCTTAATTCTATGTTTTATGATGATGAGTTTTAATATTTCACTTGTGTTCTTGGGCATTATGGTTTTTGTATTTATTACATTACTATTATATATAATCTATTATATTCAATTTAACAAATTTAATTTTGTATTTTTTGTGTCTAATTAGTCTTACATTTATTGAATTTACTCATTGATATATTATAACTTTATCAGCTTTTTTTTTTTTAGTATTTATGTTCATGAGATTTAGTTATATTTCATATTTCCTTGCAGTAATGATATTATTATTAGTATCGTGTGATTTTCCTTTAAGGGACATAAATTGTCAGTAGAAATTAAAAAGTACCATAAACAGGTGGTATTCTGTCAGGAAACTTGATTGTGTGAATTGTCGCCTCAGTTTCCAGTTCCTGGCTGACAGGAGAGGCACTCGGTGTGCAACCATGCCGCATTCAAGGTCACTAAAATCCCCTTTCTTCTTCATCTTCAGCAAGTCGTCTTCACCACATCTGCATGACGATGTGCCCTCAGTTGCTGCCATGTGATTGGCTGATAGCTATTTGTGTTAACAATCAAATGACCAGGTGGCCCTGATGAGGTGATGCTGAGTGAAATGGACTAAATTATCATTCTGTCTGGTTCATTTTAGCTTTTCTTCACACATTCTGTCTCTTAAGATTATTTTCTGTCATTAACCCCTAGACGCCTGCTGTCGCAAATTTGCATCAAACTTCTTACCTTTTTTTTTAGTCTATATGTCTAGTTATTCCATTTTATTAATATATTTACTCTTATTTGCTCATATTTATGTGGTATCTATATTGTTAATTAGTAATCTGTGTGTATTAAGTATTAATTAATTTAATTTAATATTGTTTTACTTTAAACTGTTCCACTCTTTTTCTTTTAATTTATTACTATTTTTTTTCATCTGTATTTCGAGCATTCAGGCTTTAAGGGTTTAAAGAGATCTCAGTCAGTAAATGGATGGCCTGTGTTCACTGCTTATTTATTATTGTAGATAGTGTAAAAGTCCTCAGTTATTCCAACTTCCAGCAGAAAGGAGTTGAAAGACAAAAAGGGAGAATCAGCGAAAAATCAGAGAACATTGACGAGAGCAGGAGGAAGAGGAGCGGGGTTTAAACTCGGGCTGGATTCGTCCTCCCTTCCTTTGTGCCACCAAATCTTCAGAGTGGATTAACTGAATCTGCAGCTGCTTTTCAGAGTCAGCTTCGCATCCTCCTCTTGAGTCCATCTCCTTTCACTTCTTTAACTTCTTAAAGCTGCAGATACTCAGAGGCTTTTATCAGCTGCTGTATAATTTAACAAAATCCCCCACAAAGACCTCAGCGGCGACTTACAGGCAGAGAACATGCAGGGAGAAACACGCCGAGGCAACCCTGCCGCACAGATATTCAAACCATGACTATTGACGGATAAAATTAGAATTAAGATCAGCTGTGTCGCCATTTTCAAAACGCCAGCGCTTCATTTTGCTCCTTAAAGTCGCTCTTATCTGTCCTCCAGAGCAGCAACAGGACCATATCATGAGGAGGAATTCATTCTGACCTCCTCATCCTCCCTCCACATGGGACTGAAGCCTCTTTTTAAACATGATTGACAGACGAACATCATTTAATTTGTGTCTGTTGTGTAAATCTGAGCTGATAAAATAAAATCCAAACATCTAAACTGGGTTTCAGCTGCAGATTAGAAAATGTTTCTATTCCACGAATCTGTAGTTCATTTAAGGCTAAAAATTCATAACAAAACAAGCTTTAGAATGGAAGTCAAGATTTAGTTTTTCCCTGAAACTAAAAAACTTTGGGGTGAGGTTTCCTTTAAAGCTTTATAAAAAATGTTTGGCTGTACAAAACATTCATCACCAGCACTAATCAATCTTAAACACTCCACACTGCCTGTTTTCCCCGTACACTACACAACACTAAATCAACCATTTACCATTTTTGGGAAATTTGCTATTTGCTATGTAATGAGTTATGATACAGGCAGTAAAAAATGTATGTTTAGGCCACATTTTGCTTTATAAAACACATTAGGTATCATTTATTCCAAGTTAAGGTGAGAAAATGGGGAGGTCTAAAACTTGCAGAGTGGGTCAGTCCACCTCAAAGGAAATGTAAGTCCTGATGGGAATCATGGGTTTAAATGATGAATGACGGGCAACAACCAGAAGACATTGTTCAGCTGGTTGATTATCACTATTTGCACAGCGATAATGTGATATCTAAATAATTTAAAGCGTCAGCGTGCAGCAGCAGGAACCGCAGTGTCTCTGTTTGATCAGAGCCTGAACAGGTTCAGACAGATCTGCTCCTGACGAGGGGCCCCTGTGCTGACAGAGCCCCGCTGCTAATCCGGCGTTAGCATAGTAGCGTTTCTGGTGGCGTCTCTCCCAGCTGGAGTAAATTCCTGTTCATGCCTCTCTGATAAGCAGGCGAGAGCTGCAGCTTTAGCGATTTTCCTCCACGACTTTCTCTGTAATTAACTCCATCTCTTGGATGAGGAGGCTGCAGGCCCGAGAAGGCAGGATTTCACTGCAGAAGAAAACAGCTTAAACTTAAACACATTTACACCTTTTTTTCTTTACTATTAGCCATTAGATTTAATGGGAAAATGTGTCCAGACTTCTGATGGGTAGTGTGTATTAATTTCACAGATTTTCCTCAAACTGCATTTCTGCTCTTAGATCTTGGATCAACATCTGAGGAGTTTTCAGCTAAAGTTCTGGTTCTGGATAAATTGGAAGTTGTGGCCATTTAGCAGCTGAAAACAGACATCTACCAGAAGATGTGAGATCCTCTGTCTTCATATACTTTTAATTTCTCCTGGAAAATAATCTGACAGGTCGAGGCAGCTGAGGGAACGACATGAGGCTATATACACAGCATCAGGAGAGAATGCATTTAAATTTTCTGCACTGATAAACACTAATAGTGACTAAAACATGTATTTAGGGGCTAAAAAAGAGGAGTTTTCATGATATGTCCCCTTTAAGATCTAAGATGTGTTGTTTAAGTGTCCTCTTTATACTCTTTGAGAAGTCTATATATATATATATATATATATATATATATATAAACACACACACACAATACCAAAAGTATCAGGACGTGCACTTTAGTGAAATCATGTTCTTAAATCGTAGGGTTTAATTTGAAGTTGGTCCACCCTCTGCTGCTTTAACAGTTTCAGTAGTTTCAGCTTCTCTGGGAAAGCATTCCCAAAGGAGTTTAGGATCGTGTTTATAGGAACTTTTGACCACTCTTCTAGTAATAATTTGTGAGGTCAGGCACTGATGTTGGACCAGATGGCCTGGCTCACAGTTCTTCTCTAATTCATCCCAAGGGGGTTCCATCAGGTTGAGGTCAGGACTCTGCAGGCCAGTTACAGTAAGTTCTCACACCGAACTCGCTCATTCACGTTGTTATGGACCTCACTTGGAACACCTGAATTCAGCTTTTTGAAAGTGTCTCCCAACACTTTTCACAATAGGTTTCAGCCCCCCTACCCCCAGGAGTATAGCTTATGGAGGGAGTTTGTAAAGCATTAAAATGTCAGATTAAAAGAAAGCTGATGGGGCACAATGTAAACTTGACTTTATTCAACTTCAAATAAATATTAAAAGTTAGAAGATGGTGTTCTAGATGTCTCCGCTGCTGAGGAGTTCAGGAGTCTGTGGTTCTGCTGCAGGACCTGCTCCATCCTCTTCTTTTCACAGATGAGCACATACACCTGCAGCATGATGCTGCTATGAGGAGCTGACTGACACAGAGTACACAGAGAACCAACAGATCTGCAAAGCTACAGAGATTTTTCCCCCTGTGTCTAATTTTGTTACCTCTTTTTTTTCACAGTGAGTTTTTAAATTTAGAAAACCCATGTGAGAGTAACAAGCTGCTCTGGGGTTTGGTTCCTGAAGAGAAAGAAAAAGAAGAAAAGGAATTCTTTTTTGAGCAGAAAGAGCTGATGCATGTGCACCAATCCCAGAGGTAAACACCCCCCTCCACATCTCCCCACTGTGGCTGCTACCCCGTCTCTTCCATGGCAGCAAGGCTGCAAAGCTTTGCTCGGACAACGACTCCACCAAACATCCTTCCCAGGATGCTTTGCTTGAAGAAGAAGAGGTCTGGGGGACCAGAGAGACCAGTTAGAGCAGCTAACCGACTCAATTCCCTTCCCCCTCCGCCCCATTAAAACTTTTCCTCTTGCAGACTTCCCCGCAGGAGTCGTTTCTTCTCTGATTCTCGGCTTCGACAAGCATCACTGCAGCTGGCCGGCTGCCTAATGGACACCATGAAAGCAGACAGAAGAGGGCAGAAAGAAAACAAAGCAGGAGTCCTCTAGATGCTCTTCTGGGTCCCTTGGGGGCCCCTCAAGGCCAAAGCAGGGGCTGAGCAAAAGGAAACTGTTTGACTGACACAAACCCTGAGCTGCACAGTGAAGACTGTAAAAATTCAGCTGTCAAAACTTCTCTCACATCCCAACCAAGAACCTCTGCTTTCCCATTAAATCTCAGGATTTCATAACTGAAAACGATTTAACTCAAGGATGAAAACACGGAAAAACACACAAGTCGGATCATAAATAAAACTCTACATCTGTTCATTGTGTTTTTCACTTTTTTGTTCCATGGAAAGTTCAGTATTGCATTCAGTTAATTTAGTGATTTATAATTTTAATGATGAAAAACAAAAATTTTGATAAAGATTATTTTGCTTTTATTTCTGCTTTTTTTGTTTATTAAATTTATGTTTTTTTAGGGAACAAAATATTTTGGATAAGAAAAGATGCTGTTTTATAAGTAAATGCTTTGACCTGGTGGTGTTTTTGGTGCATTTGATTTGTACACAAAGTCGGATTTTCCAAGTTTCCAGTTGAAAATACAATTCAAATGCTCCTTAAAGTCAGATATCTGACTACTCACTGCAGTGTCTAAGCAAAGTATTATATGAGGCACATATTTTATGGGATTTTTCCCATAAAAGGTTCTGTGTCTTAGAGCAGTGGTTCCCAACCTGGGGTCCAGGACCCGCTTGGGGGTCCCCCAAAGAGCACAGAGGGTCCCTGAGCTTTGAACATTTGAGTCATTATGATTAATGTCCACAAGTTGTCCCTATTTTAATGAATAAAAAGAAGACTGTATGTTGTTCATTTAACTTTGTCTTTATCAAAGGACAAGACTCAACCAGAATACATTTTTATGGTGAGAATCTCACTTTTGAAAGCTTAAAACCAAACACTGTTTCAGCACAGGGTGAAGAAGGGGGTCCATGGCATTTTAGTATATGCATGAAGGGGGTCCCTGAGGAAAAAAGGTTGGGAATTACTGTCTTAGAGCACTGGCCTCCAGCACAGGATGTACATAAAATTCAAAGAAGCGCATACTGCATATACTCCTCTCATGATTGGTTCACTTGGAAACTTAAGAATGTTCTTTGTCCGTGGAAACATATATTAAGCACTGACATATGTGGTCAGTTAGGTTTTCATACTGACCCAGAGACCTCCAGATTTCTGTAGAATCTGTTTTTGATGCCAGACGTTTTGTAATAAATCTTTGCTTATTTACAAAGTTGGTGTCCGGAGACATTTTTGCCTCAAAGCCATTTTTTCCACATCCCCTGCTGCTACAAGATACTTCATCACCAACCCCAGCTTCACCCGATAAAGATGGCTGCCCAACAAATCAACGATTTATACCTGCGTAAACTTAATCTACACTAAAGAAAAACAAGATGCACACGTGAGAAACCACATAAAAACAACCACTCTCTTTTCAAAGTTGGTCCTTGAGGGCCGCTGACCTGCAGGTTTTCAATGTTTCCTGCTTCAACACACCTGACTCAAATTAAATGGATCCAACAGCCAATTAAGTTTTGCACAATGACTCATTAATTTGAGCCAGGTGGTTTTGGAGACACATTGAAAACCCCTCGGTCCGCTGACCTGAGGGAACGTGACGGTGTGTATGGCTGTAGGAAGTCTGACAGATACTGTGGTGCGAGACTGTGGAGACACTTACAAACAAATACTTGGTTTTACTTGGTTGTCTCTTAGTGGACAAACAACTAACAAGTCTGTATGAAATGAACCCTCTGAGCTTTAAAACTGCAGTATCAGCTTTGTTTGATTGGTGCTAGAGCACCGTTTGGGATGAGTAACACCTAAAAGGCACATAGAAGGAGACAGTACACGATGTTGAAGCAGTTAGTGCAGTCATCGCTGCACCTGAGGACTCTGGATCCACTCGCAGATAAATACTTCTTTATGTCTGGAAGAATTTTAGCATCGGATGGCCACCATCCATTCTCAACCATGCTTGGTGTTTGAAGCAATTACTTTGTCTATCTTTACCACTACATGTCAGTAATTCTTAAACATTATACCTTTAATGTTGTATGGTCAACACACAGATCTTAACACATCCACCCACCATCTATGACTGCTTATTCCAAAGCAGAGTCATGGGGGGGCTGGAGCCAATCCCTACAAAAAGGTAGAAACACAGACAAAACGACAGCCTTTAATGCTCACTCCTAGGGAGAGTTTAGAGACATCAATCAACCTGGCCGCATGTTTGTGGACTGCAGGTGGAAGCCGGAGTACCTGTCGAGGGCCCACACCAGGAACCAGAAACCTTCTTGGTGTCAGGTGACAGTGCTGACCACCGCATTGCCATGCAGCCTTCCATGACAAATTTTGTTTAAACAATTCCACAAAAATGTATGCTTTAAATGAGATATCTTCCTCATCCTTTGTTTTACAGAATGTAAAAACTAAGTTGAAGGTCGTGTACCAGATGCTTTGACACCAACATGTGGACTGTGGATATAAGGAAGTGTTTTGCTGATATAGAATCAGTTTTCGTGTTGTGGTATGGATGCATCGCGTTTGAGCTCTGAAGGTTAGGTTTGATATTGTGAAGCAGAAGCAGAATTTTGTGGGGTTTATTCAGTGATAACGACTTTTTCAGATTCTGTTTCTTGTTGTTAGTTTTAAAATACACTCATTTAATTGTGGGTGCTGTAAATAAATGTAGCAGTTGTATCAGGATTGCTGCTCTGCTGTTGTTGGAGGACCTTGTTAATGATGCTTAAAAAAGAGAAGGAGGGTTTGGAGATCTTTCAGATGTTCTGCCATGTGACTGGCTCATCCACGTCTTCACATTTCGTAAGTGTCTTTAAGAAAACAGCTATTGTACCATGATCATCTCTTCCATCTGTGCTCCCCTTCTGATCAGAATTAGAGGCTGAGAGTTCATCTGCTTCAGATGAAGCAAGAGGCAAATTTACAGATTTAGCTTATGTCATACATAAAACAAGCCAATGTGCTGTACATGATCAAAAGAAACAGACAGGAGAACACAGACTTTGGATTTTCTGGTAGTTTATCCCAAATATTAGGAGCAGAAAAACTAAATGTTTAAACTGAACTCCCAGGATGAAAAGCAAACTTGACCCAGATGACCCAGAAGTCTTGATGGCTCTTATAGTGGCTTCAGAACAGAAATTTTTAAAAATGTGTTTCCTTGTCATTGAATCTGTTCTCAGATCACACACTCACTGTGTGAAAAGCTTTTAATCTTTGTAATCTTAAAAATTGTTAAGATCTCCAAAGAAAAACAAGAAAAAAAAACTGAGAAAAGCTGAGCATTCAGAGAAAACCAAACTATTCACTGAGCAGACGACTGAAACTTCAACCAATCAGAATCAAGTGGAACATTGCAGAACCGGGTGGAAAACATTTGTATTTCAAACTTGGAATGTGATGTGTTGGATTGAATATCAGGATAAATCAGCTGCTTGGGATCGTCTTCCTGTGAGGAGGCAGATTCAAACCAGATTATCTTAATCTTAATATCACAAAATTTGAGTTTCTTCCTGTTTTCCAGGCTGACTTCTTTCTTCCTGTTCAGCTGCCTCTGTGGGATGTAGAGCAGGTTGCATCAACTGTTGTGTAAAAACATGAAGGTTGAGCATCTGTACGGACTCTTCATCATGTGACTGGAAAATAAAGCCCCATGATCCCACGCTCTGTCTTTATTCCTCTGTGGGTGAATTTGTTCTGCTCCTGCTTCACGTCTGGTTTCTCACGCTGTCATCATGTGCCCAACAATCTTTCTGCCGACGTTCCTCAACAATGACTCATTTTTCAGCTCAGACTAACTGTCCTCAGAGGAGATTAAACTTAACAGACTCTTATTTTAGACTTCACCTAAACTCATCTAACAATAATTTATTTTCCATTGCAGGCTTACAAAAAAAAACATGCTTTAATGAATTCAATTTTAACAAATGCATTTACTGTACTGGAAAAGAAGAATATGGTTTGATTAAATTAATTCATTATTTTTGTATAAAAGAGTCATTGTGTAAGCTTAAAAAACTGGCAGTAGTACTAACAGTATGGAAATGAATTTATATTTATTGTACATGTATGATGATGACATA
>JBAFTA010000008.1:5121588-5134036 GCA_036919975.1 Melanotaenia parkinsoni | reverse complement strand
AGATAGATAGATAGATAGATAGATAGATAGATAGATAGATAGATAGATAGATAGATAGATAGATAGATATTTTTTTTTTTTAATCAAGATGGTGGGGCCCCTTGTTGGTGTGGCTGCTTGGTTCACTTTTGCCTTGGGCTGGCTCTGGTCCTAACATCTCACATGATGAAAGTCCTGCAGAGACTTTTATTGTTTCATCTCAAAAAAGAAATGAACACCTTTCAGGACCCATTTCTTTATCATAATGAGCTTGGGTTTGAAGACACCATCATCTACCTGTTTCAGAGAGGCTACTCTCATCTGGACCAATCAGGCAGCACTCTGTGGTTAAAACACTCCAACACAATAAAGCTGCCCTGTTATGTGAGAAGCTACGTAAATTCCAGATGGATAACTCCACAACCACCTGGATTTACGACCACCTAACAAACAGACCACAGTTTGTGAGACTGAAAGGAAACAAACGATTATGTTCATTCAGAGGTTTCTTCAGACTTCTGCAAGGTAGAAAGGTACAGGAGGTCATTCTTGGCATTACTATTATATTATGTAATTACATATTTACTACTTAAACAAAGGGGGGGGGGGGGTAATAAAACATAGTAATAAAGTATTTTTAATTAATTTCATTCCAGGTTTCACTTACCGGAGGTGATAGACGCTGTTCAAATATTTTTTTGAATATGAGGACATACAGTGTGTCTAACCCTGCATGTTGTCATGGTGAGAAGTTCTGGTTTGTTTTGTTTTTAGTATCTAAGGCTGAAATCTGACTTTGAGCCGACCCTCTGGTTGAGTTGAATTTGTCTTGATTTTATGGTTCTTTGACAGAATTTCCTATTGTAAGTTATTAGTTCAGTATAATTATGACCAGTTTTCCTTGAGTCAGTCATGTGAAAGAGAAAAATTATAATCAGATTATTCTGTTGGTTTTTGTTTAGTTTTTTTTTTTTTTAGCTGGAGTTTTATTTCTTGTTGTAGCAAAGAAAGGAGACGTTTAAATAAGAAACAACGGTCTTTCTTTCTGCAGCTTTCCAACAGGCAGATTTTTCCCTGAAGCAGAGACTGACCACCCTGCTGCTTCAGCTGTCAGTTAGCTTTAATAATTACTGCACAACTATGAACGTTTCCTGCAGCATGTGAAGCGTTTCTCTGCAGGCTGTTAAAAGGTGATTATTGAGGCTGTTCATGCTCTGCCGGCCAGAAAAGTCTTCAAAATGCTCAGCAAACACTTTTTTTTAATGACATTAAAAAGAGAGAGAGAGAGAGAGAGAGAGAGAGAGAGAGAGAGAGAGAGACGAAGCTTCTGAGTGATGAATCCTGTAGGGCCACTTTTCACCCGATGATGGAGACAAAGCAGCTGAATCAGGGAGGATAAATTAAAGAATAAAACAGACTTCAGCTATATCTTTTAAAACTCTTTTCACTTCTCTTTCTTAATGTTGGTTGCAGATAAAATTGCTCTCCAGCACTATGTTGATGCCATTTGGTGCATCTTTTTTAAAATGGCCAACGACTGCAACTGAATAGAAAAACAGTATTTATCAACAGTTTGATTGACATGGCAAGAAAACTGCGAAAACGCGTCTGTTTCCAGGTGAATTTCCTCCAAGTTAAATTTGAAATAACTAGCCTGCCTTGGCCTTGGCTCCAAAACACAGCCGTTATGTACAGATTAACAGAAGCAATAACGTTTATGTTCTGATCCAAGATTTTACAAACTCGCTAGAAGCCCTGTCCTTAAAGAGCTACAAACTGTAGCTCAACATTTATTTATTAAAATCCAATAATTATGCTACTCATGTTAGAATAAACATGAAACATCAACCCTGAAAGTCACCAGCTGACTACATAGTTAACACACGGTATTTAGCATTGCTTCTCTGGATTGTACATAACTAGGCTGGCTGTTCTTTCTAAATGTGATTTACTGTGACGATTATTAAACACTCTGTCCTTTACTCATGTCTGAATTGTGTTGGATGGGCTGAACAATCTTTATCATAAACTAAATGTACAGATATTCTTTCTGTTTTTGTTTTGGAAGACCAGATCCCTCTCAACCCCTGTTCTGGCTGAATTTCCATGAAAATTTTAGTGGAGTGGTTTGACTCTGGGGTTTTAGCAGCATTGTTTCCGTTTTTATTCTCAATAAACACGTGGGAGAAGACAAGCTTTTTTCTTTTCTCCTCTGCAGCACGTTCAAGTGGAATTACACCCTGCTGCTGCTTTTCTTCTGGGTCCTTTTATGGATCTCAGCTTCTGCTGCAGCAGGGCGGCAGATTATTAATCAGATTCATAAATAATAAAAAGATGGCAGCGAGGCCCTGGGCACCAGGGCCACTGCTTCATCCACAGCAAGGCGAAATGATGGAGGATAATACAGAGAGAACAATATTAACACAAAGCCAGCTGGATTTATCCAAAGTCTGCTTACAGTCCACCTGAGGAGGACCGTCTTAATAAAACCTGAGCTGGTTAATATTCTGTCTGCAGCTCAGGAGGAATTAGCTTAAGGCTAATCTCTCTCATTCGGTGTGTTTAACGGTGCTGCTCACCTGCAGCCTGAGACAATGAAGACAGTTTTAAGTTTGTGTCACATGTGACCTCTGCAGTGCTGAGATATTCTGAGGAGTTAAGACCTTCAAAAGCTGAAGTTATGGACAAAAACTCCTCCATTAACTTATGTCATGTTATTAGACTGAAAAAAGCAAACCAGAACATCTCTGAAGAAACTAATACAAGTTAGTACTATTCCCTTTATGAATTTAATTCAAAACAAAACAAAAACTCTTAATTTCAGCTATGATAAAGCCTGTTGCGGAGCTCATTTTACTTATAGACTGATATTTTGAAGAAAAACTGTGATTTTCCATTTGATTAAATATATGAGTTACTGCCCGCAAGCCTTTAGGTGAAAATTCAAACTTCTTTCTTTCTGTTATAACACTGATTTTAGACCTTCAAACCACAGTCCTACAGAACCTCTCATTGATCAGAAATCAGATTGGGTCTATGGGGTAGCTACAGCGGAATATTCCACTGAGGAACGGAGGCCTTCTGAGTCATTGGTTGCTATGGTGATTCCCACCTTTTTTTAGGCAGGGGGAGGTGAGGGGGTTACACAGCTGCACTACAGACTACAAACAGAGCCAATAAACACTAGCTCGAAACTAGAAGCTATATTGAAAAATTATTGTGAATTTTGTGCTGTACACACACAGATGTTTTTTTGTTTGTTTTGTTTTTGTTTTTTAATAAATAAATAAATGGACGTGGGTGTCTTGAGGGCAACATCTGGTGGTTATTTAGATGAAATTCGGCTGCACACTCACATAGTGTCCTGTGGCTGGAGCTGTCCCTGCTCTTTCGGCCCTGGTTCTATGGCTGTACACCTGGGGGGGTCCTACCCCGTTTGACCACTCTGAGTTGGTCTGCCTCGCCAGCCTGCTCGGTCTGGTTTAAACTTTAAACTTTAAATGATGTTTCTACTAGTTTAGTTTGAGCAAGGAAATTTTTGCAGCTCTTTGCAGATTTTGGAAACGTACTGAATCAATTTAGTTTCTTTAAAATATTTATGTTTTATTAAAAGATGTAAATGTTTAAGAAGCAAAAAAGCACCTCAACTGGGTTCAGGTTTGTGTTTGTGCTTCTTTAAATTTTGGACTCATCAGACCAAAGTCCAGGTGTTTTTGTAGGTCTGAAGTCTGTCCTTGTATAGCCACGGTCTTCCTAAGTGGTGGTTTTCATTGCAGGAGTCGTCTGCAGGTTTATTGAAGAACTTCAGTGTCACGCTGATTCATGTGTCTTCAACCTTCGTCCAGTACTTTAAGTGGATGGCAAACTTGGAACAAATGCCACCTCTAAGGTCACTGCTGCTTATCAGCCTTTGACCTCTAACCCACGGCGGCTGAACATGGACGATTAAATGAGCAGACATTAGAAGGCCGACATTGGTGGGCCCTGCAGTAAATGGTAATGAGAGGTGATCTTTTCACCTGGACGTGATAACCCCAGCGTTAATCCTGGCTCTCCGCCCTCTCCCTGCCCTGCTGCTCAACACTTTCATTAGAGTTTAATCACCAGCTCAAAAAGAGGAAGAAAGCAAACTGAACTAAAATGGCAAGTCTGCATTTTATTTCTCAAATATTCAAGTTTTTATTAAAAGTTCTTCAATTCTCTGTTCAAACAGGTCAACGTCTGTCAAAACAATCTGAAGAAATCATCAAACGATAAAAAGAATGACCACTGTTGATCAATCTGAAGGCTTAAAAAGAAAGGTTTCTGTCAGATAAATCATTGTTGGAGCATGGAGGTATCTAGGAGTCTGGAACAATGAGCAGATCATCAGAATTATGGGATAGGATTTGTTCTCTGCAACTTGTAGTTGCTTTGTGACTGTAAGGAGTTGCTAATAGATTTTCAAAATAAAAAAGTAAATTACAATACCAAGAAGGCAAGCAACAGCATGCTATTCATATTATCATAATCAATACCTCATATATAAAATGTATTATTGTCTATATGTTACACAATGGAACACCTTGACATTTTTGACTGTATGAACTCTGGAATTTGATTTCCTAAAGCAAACGCACATACAAACTACATTTCTGTGCAATGGTCTGACACGTATAACATAATGCTTCCACAACTGCCCCCATGTATTCATGATTTGAACATACCATTTTTGAATGTCCCACTCTAAATGCATTGCTTTTTTTTTTTTTAGCCTTCTCTTTCCTCAACTTGAACTCAGGCCATGAATCCATTGCATATTTATGACCAGCACTGTGTGTGTAGAATGATTGCATAGCTTTCACCCAGATGCTATATCCATTCTCGGTAAATGCGGTTTCTTTACGAAATTGGCCCCTATAAGATAAATGTTTGCATGCAAAGTAAAACATACAGTCCTTGGTGACAGAGTAGTCCAGCCAATACTGCTTGTACCAACAGCGATTGAAATATCGCTTGCTACTGCACTTCTTAGCCCGGTATTTAGTTAGTACAGGGTGACTCTAGGTGATATCAGATACAGTGGCGATGGCGTCATTGCTACTTCCACCCGGGGATGGAAGCAAGCGGGTCTTACTGTGGCTTGTTGCCATTTCTTTCCTCTTTGTAGTCCTTAAAGTGGACCTGCTCCTGATCCTCTCTGCTAGGATCCTCAGTGTAGTCCACTTCAAGCTTGGAGGTAGTTGGGTCGTTCATCTCTATTGGTGGTCTATTGGTATATGCGATCGTTTTTGCTTACTTGTGAGATACTTCTCTTTTTTTAGCTTTAGTCCAAATTAGCACACAAAATAAAGTTCACTGCTGTACCTGCCTGGCCAGTGAGATTTAGCACCAGCACATCTTATTCTATACTTTAAGCTAACAAAAATAATAAATATCCACAATTATCTACAATTAAAATAATAACATTGGTATATTTAATTAAGTTCATTAATTATTGTTATTTAATATAATAATTTTCATTACATCCTTGGGGTTGCTAAGCGGTTGCTTGGCCACGTTATAGTGTTGCTATAGCAACGCCTAGCTACCGAGATGTTTGGTCAGAATGCGCAAAACCCCAAACGCAGCATATCAGCACAACACCTCATACAAACTGTCAAGCACGGTGGTGGAGGGATGATGGTCAGGACGCCTTGCAGTCATTAAGTGGACCACGAACTCCTCTGGATGCCAAAGTTTTCTAGAATCAGACATGAACCCAACTGTCTGACAGCTAAAACTTGTCTGAAACTGTCTCATTCAACAGGACAAGTATCCCAAACACAGCAGCAGATCTACAACAGAATGGCTGAAAAAGAAAAGAATCAATGTGTTGGCATGATCCAGTACAGGTCCAGACCTCAACCTGACTGAAATGCTGTGGAGAGCCACCTTCTCCCCTTTTTTCCCCTCACATCTGCTTATTAAATTCACATCTGACCTCTTCATCCAAACTTTTCTTTCCTTCGGTCCTCAGTCCTTCTCTCCTTCCTTCCCATCTGAAGCTGCTCCTTCCTCTCATTTACATATCGACTTGCTTCGTTTCCCTCTCTGTAACACGAACATTCGTCTCATCCCGACACGCCGCTTCATCAGAGTCCGGCTCAGGTGCAGCGTGCAGCACATTCTTCATGCTTGTTTGCATCATTGTACTGAACAATGTTACATGGCTGTTACATCACGAACACGGAGGCTGCCGAGCGACTCGTCCAGACAGGAGACACGCCGAGACAGAGGAGGAGATGAGTGGAGATAATTATTGAAGGATGCTGGGAGATAAAAACCATGAGAGCTGAACTAATGTCTGACATTAAGATGCGCCGCAGCGAGTCGGCTGGGAAAAATGCCAACACTTTTTTTTTTTTTCACATTTCTCTCCTTCTCCTGTGTTTTCTTGTATTCTCCTCCTTCATCTGTGTGGTTTCTGTTTTAAAATCAACTTTTTAGCTAATTTTTCTTCCACCTGAACCTGGTTCTGTCTCTGAAACGGGTCAGTCATGCTGGCGCTGAACAGACCTCACGGGATGTTTGTTCACATTGATTTGAAATGATGACACAAAGACTCGCTGTGATGTAACAGCCATCGCCCTCTGTCCCTATGTAAAACTCCTTTTCTCTGGTTTGTTTGTTTAGGTTCTGTTTGCATCTTTCTGTTTTTGTCTTTTTTGGGGTTTGTGCGTCTCACAGATTTTCTTTTGTTTCTTTTTATTTCTTTTGTTTTTATTGATTTTCTTTGTTTGTGACTGTCACTTTGCAGCTTTCATGCACTTTCAAGCACTTTTTTTTTGGACGTTTATAAAATAATATTTAATTTGAGGGCATTTATGTATATTTATAGTCATTTGAAATATTTTTACTTCTGCTTCTTTTACATTCTGCAAATTTAGGAGAAATTATTACAAACACAGTTGATTGAGTTTTGCTTTATTAAGTCAAAAATTGTGTGTGTACAGCAGCCAGCACCCAAAGAAGAGCTCTGGAGTTTCAGACTGTGGTGACATCCATGTGGGATGGAAGTCTCTGTGGCCTTTTAGGAAGAGAATGAGTGTTTGAGGACCTCGATGACCTGTGTGACCAGCCTAGTCTGGCTTCTGAGTGGCAGAGCCAGAGAAATCATACAGTTCCTATAACCCTGCAAGTATGGACTGCTGTTGGGTTTCTTTAACAGGGAATTTTCAGAAGAAGGACTGATCTGGATTTTCAACTTTGAACCTTTCGTGTGGATCAAAGACATTATTAATCTCAGTCTACATCTTATTTCCATACGCTGCAGATGAGCGAGCCAATCGAAGAAAATGCAATCTGCATTTCTTGTCTGGTTTCTGGTCTGATGTGTCAGATCTGACACCAGCCAGCACCCATATCCAGTGGTATGTCTTGGTTTAATGCATCAGTTTTGTCTAAGTAAGGTTTCACGTCTTACTGCTGGCTTCCTGGGAGCTGGTGTACAAGGCTCTGAAACTTCTATGATTATCTACAACAACTTTGCTTTCCATTCTGAGAGTTCAAACTTAACGTTTTCAGGTCCAAATATCTGAAACAAACTACCAGAAAATTTTAAATATTCTTTAATCCTTAGTTCAGATAAATTAGCTTGCTGCTTTTAATTAAGATTGGTCCTTTTTAACCTATTTTTTATATACATGTACTGAAATATGTATGTATTAATCTGTCTGATTGTTTCTTGTTATCGTGTACAGCATATTGGGTTGCCTTATATGAAATGTGGTGTATAAATAAATTAGCCTTTTTCCTATAAAACTCTGTCTCCTTTCATCCTTTTGCTACAGTATCACTTTCATTGGTTAGCTTTCTGCACTGAAGTATAAAAGAGGATTTGTAGATGTGGAAAACCTGTGGGGGTCAAGATGGGAGTGGATTGTCCACCAGCAGGTGAAGTTTCTCTGTGTTCACCTTCCTGTGAAAACACAGTCCTCAGTTGTATCTGTGGAAGATTAAATCAGCTGACTGATACTTAAAACAATCTGCAGATATTTAATTTAGTTTGTAATCTAGTTCAATCATTTTTTTAGAATCCTTTTATTTGATCTGTAAGATTGTGAGGACATATCTTGTTTAGAGGCTTTCTTAGGTCACCCCACTGATCTTCTTTTGGATTTATATCTGGTCTCTGGACCATTGCAGAACTTTTCTTGTGGTGAAGCCATTCTTCTTCTTGTGTAGATTCTCAGTATTCCAGGTCAGAGCTTGAATAAAAGGCAACTGGACTTCTTTTGGACATTTTAGTTCTCATCCAAAAGGCTTTAACTGTGGCCGACCTTTACGTGGAGGAAGTAGAAACCAGAGCTGTGAATGTGGACCGCACCTGGGTCAAAATCCCAGCGCAAGAAGTGAAGACTTTCACTGAAGATATCAACTCAGTGGCTAGTGGATAGCATCAAGTTCACCAGGGAGGATGTAAAAGAAAACAAGCTGCCTTTTCTGGACTGTGCTGAGATGGAAGTCACAACACTGAGGTGTACCGGACACCAACACACACAGACCAATACCTCCTCTTAGACTCTCACCACCCACCTGAGCACAAATTGTCCATCATCGACATTCTGCACCATTGGGTGGAAAATGTCTCCACCAAGACAGAGGGAAAAGAAAAGGAACAAAAACGTGTCAAGAAAGCACTTCAGTCCTGTGGATATCCAAGCTGGGATCCTGTGTGGAAGAAATTTTACTTATTATGCCTTGTTGCTTCATATATTCACCTCATTAAGGGTTCATTTATCCCATTATTTCTTTCATTATATACATGTATTCATTGATTGTTACTATACTACACTTTTTATTACACTTCTTACATTGTATATTTTTACTCATCATGCTTTAATTCACTTTTAAGGTTTATTCTCTCCATATACATGCTCTGTTAAAAGCTCACTACGAGGGTAAGATGATCTTTATCTGGTCCTTCCTCAGACCCTTAGTCAGACTGGTTCTTGTGGAGACACAACTAAGTGAGGTTGCTTTGACGGTCTCCAGGAAGGAGGATTCTTTCAACAGAAGTGAATAACTTTTTGTTTTCCTCTTGCCTCCCCAGAGTCTCTTACAACTTCGTGTGAGTCAAAATGACCACTCTCATTACTTGCAAGTAACTTGTCTATGTTCGTTTTCCCTTTAATAAATTTTGTTATACTTTTACTCATTCCAGGCTCCTGGTAATTTTTCTACAACAATTGGTGTTTCGTGCGTGACCAAGGAGGACCCAGCGATAGTGTCTGAGTGTCTGAGTGTCTGAGTGAACTTGATTTTCAGGCTCTGTTTTTGAAAGGGGGACCCTCCTTTGGTTCTCTGGAAGTCACCTCCGAAATCAACAAACTCAAAATAAAAAAGAGAACGATAAGTCTGGTGAGTTGAAGTGCTTTTTCTAACTGGGTTTAGATTTAAATTAGTTACAGGAGAGGATTGTTGGCTTGGGAGTCGAGCTGGGCGAGTTGCTGTAGGCTAGGCCTACAGCAGGTAAAATTCCTCTCTGGAACCACAGAGGTGACCCAGTTAAGAAGCTGGGCTAAGAGTGTTCGCGTAAACTTATTACCCATAGTCTGTGAAGATGTTTACAAGACGTAAGTAGGATCCTCACCTATCTATTGGTAAGATGAGTAACCGAGACTCCAAGCAACAACTCCCACCTCCTGAAGGGGAAATCTTTGATTTCATGAGCAATAAGTATGGTAAACATTCTACTGAATTTTGTACAGAATGGATATCTGCAGGTATGTTCCCAGTGGGTGTGTTTCCTGCTGAGGGAACTCTGAGTCCAAAGGAACTTAAAAAGGTAAAACACGGTTTAGGAAAAAAAAAAAAAAAGGAGGCTGAACTGAGATCTAAAAATACCATAAAAGTTTCTGATGGGAAAAACACAGAGAAGCATTGAGTCTGTAGCAGACAGAATGTGACGGCAGGCACAGAAAACAGAGCAAAAAAACTATTAAATAGTTTGATGGTTTTGTTTTAACTAAATTATCGAGGTCTAACTCACAGATGGTAACAATTCCAACAACCCACAGGATGGTTGGATGGGTCAATGGCTACAGTTACATCATTTTTTTTGGAAATAATTATTCAGAATGAAATAATTTGGAATTAAATTATTCTCTGCCTTTACATGAAAATGGGAATTCTAGTAAATTAGATCTGGATGCCTGTTTGGGGTCACTGTTATGTTCAATTTAAGCTTTCTAACAGACACCTGAAGGTTTTGGGTAAAAGTGACTGGAAAACAGAACTTTTCAGAACTCCCTCCACCTTGATCAAAGCCTCGGTTTGAGCTGATTAAACGCAACCCCACAGCATGATACTGCCACCACCGTGCTTCACTGGAAGGCATGCTGTTTTTATTTTGTTTGTTTTTCAGTTGAAGTGTTTAGGTTATTCAAGATCAGGTGGGAAAAGTTTGGAAATTCTCTACTGTGTTTTCCACGGGGATGGTAATAGTTTTAGATCCACTGTAGATTAATGTATATAAAACAGAGAAGCATCTGTACACTCGGCTTTTTAAATATGGAGATAATAAATGTCTGTGCACATTTCTTTTTGCCTGCACACAGTTTTATGTCTGGCCCCAGGTGTCATTTCTTTCCCCTTGCTTTCCTTTTACCATCTTTTCGTCACCTCCTTTTACTGAAAGTGAAAAAGAAATAATTAAAACAGATGGCAGTCTCTTTGTTCACCTCGACGTGTCTCGCTGCTTCTTGCTCAAACTGCCATTCGCTGCCTCGCCCTTTTTCCCACCTTTGTTTAATTTCTTCTGTAAGCACATGAAGATTAATTGGGCCTCTCTTTTAACTTTTCCTGGCACCTTTCCTCTCTCGCTCTCTCAGGAAAGCCTCTCATCATCTTTTCATTAGAGCTACCTCTGCCCTTATACATTATTCAGCTTGAGTCTCCGTGCAGAGCTTGTCCTTTATTAGACTGTCGCCAGAGCGCATTCTACAAACTCATTAAAAAACTATTAAAGGCTGATGATTTCTTCGGAAAAAGCAGAGCAGCTTCAGGTTTGCTTTTCTGACTGATCTTTGACAGGATCCCCACGATGAGCAACATCTGCACTTTGGCTCAGATTCACACTTTCCTTTAACCTTTAGAGCTGCTTTTTAATCCAGGTTGGTTCTGTGAAAACAGACACCCACTGAACTCTTAGCTCATATTTGCTGCAGACCTACAGACTTTTCATTTCAGCTAATCGAAATGGGTCTACTGTCATTTTTTTTTTCCAATTATGTTTTTTCTTCCCACACAAAAATGCTCAGTTCTCTCATATGAGCCTTTAAAAACTGGCAACTGGGACTCTAAGTTTAACAAATCTCTGTTAATGTAATGTAAAAAGGGATAAACTTTGGGTTTAAAGACTTCAGCTTGCAGGAACCTGCAGGATGTTCTTGTTTCTCCATATTATATGTACAATATTTACATCAGTCAGTCACGTGTGGACATAAAAAGACCCTCTTCCCAAACACCTGAACAATTCCATGGATCGTGTGTAAAATCCTGGGAATTACAATTTATGATAATAATTTAAAGCATATTTGACCTGTAGTGGTTGTGGGGAAGCTCAGCACTCAGACAGACTTAACAGTAAAGACAGTAAGTCTAAACGGTTACAGGAAATTAAACTCTGAATCTTTATTTTATTTATTTATTTTTTTTTATTTACTAAATTGCCATTTTTTTACGTTCTTTTTTATTATTATTATTATTATTATTTGGCTGAATGTCGACTCAGTACAATGTTTAGAATTTTTCTGCCTAAAACTTCTTTCATGCTCTCAGTTTGTCCTCTACGTCAATTCCAGGAAAGTTAGAAAAGTTGTGATGCTGTGTAAAATAGAAACAGAATGAAATGATTTACCAATCTCATGAACCCATATTTTATTCTGATAAACAACATAATGAAACATTTTACCATTTCATGGAAAATATGAGCTCATTTAAAAATTTGATGGTGGCACCTCTTTTGTAACAGAACTGTCAGTTAGGACTGTGTGGACAGGACACATCCGTACATATTCATCTAAAGATGTGTAGAAATTAAACAAATTGTAAAGTTGTGTTTGAGTAAAATAATATGAAATTTTTATTGTGTATTTTATATGAGAACAGATATTAAAACGTTACAATATAACAAATTACAAATACGAAATTTAGATAATGATTACCATTTCTTCATTAAGAATTACAAACTGACAGCTGTGAAACAAGTGTCATAAATCTGTCACAGGGTCAGAGACTTTATTTATGGAGAAGATAAATCTGTTCTACAAACTGTGCATATATCTGAAGTCAGTGGCACCAAGACGGCTGCTCCAGGGAAAAGGCTAAAGAATCCTGAAACACAGAAGTAAAACTTTGAAGTTTTGACTTTCAGAAATCAGAAATCAGAAATACTTTATTAATCCCTTTGCAGGGAAATTCATGTTTTCGGTACAACCTGTTCAAG
>JBAFTA010000008.1:5106784-5119233 GCA_036919975.1 Melanotaenia parkinsoni | reverse complement strand
TCCAGACCTTTCACCAATACAAAACATCTGGAGCATCATGGAAGCAGAAATCCAGCAACCAAGGTCCAGGACTGTAGTGCAGCAAGAATCCTGCATCAAACCAGAATGGGACAACATTCCTCTCCTAAAACTCCAGAACTGGTCTCCTCCCTTCCTAGATGTTTACAGACAGATGTTAAAAGAAAAGGTGATGCTACGCAATGCTAAATATCACCCTGATCATCGTCTAAATCATTGTTCCATACTTGGTAAGGAAATATTTCCCTTTTTGGGGGTTAGTAAAGTATTATTCACTTCAATTCAACACTTAAAGAGAATCCTAAATCCCTAATAGGGCTAAAATGGTGAAGTTGGCATATGCTGGAGGTTACAGCTGCTCAGAAGACTGACAATGAAAGTAAAAACTCCTTAAAATGAAAATGAGCTCACACTCTCAGCAGGACCTTTTGACGGGTTCTTTATCACACTTCAACGCTTCTTCAAAAACTTTCTTCTTGGACACGTTGTCTGTGAGAAGTTTCCTGAACAGTCTTAAACTCTGTCAGATGTCCTCAGACGCTCTGAGAGATAAATGACACCTGTTCTGTATTTCAGAGGATTTGAGCAGTTCTTTCCCCACATTTCCAGCAAGGATGTGGCAAAGTTTAGGAGCACAGCGGCTCCTGCTCCTCCTCTGACATCTTAATTGATGCTTTTCGCTTTTTCCTGTTGTCGGCTCTCTCCGGGGAGTCGCCTCTTCGCTGTGATTTGCGGTGGGAGTTTTAACAGCAGCTGTGATCAGAACAATCAGACTCACCGACTGCCGGCTGATTTTGTCGAGGCCTCTCTTCTTTTGCTGGTTAAAACCTTGAGGAGGTGAAGGGACTCAGCTGTGTGATAATCTGCAAAGAGGATGAAGAAGAAGGCGCTCTCAGGTGGAGAGGTGATCATCTCTTCATCACTACAAACTGAGAACATTCATTCCTTTAATGTTCTTAATGAATCCACAAAACAGCCGCGATCATTTGATGCTTCAAACAATCAGAAGTGGAGTCACTACTTTAAAAGCTGGATTCAGGAACAGATCCACCGAACCAGCAATACTTATTATTTCTGGATGTTAAGATGCTGCCTCACATCAAGCAAGACAATTAAACCAGTCAAAATGTTAGTTTTTTTTACTTCTTTTAAGCTTCAAATCTGGATTGATCAAATCCTTTCTGCTTTTATTTCTCTCTTTTTTTAAAAAAAACAATATGAGTTATTTAATTTCTTCCGATCTTAAAAAACACAAACATGGTTTTAATTTTTTTTAGCTGTAAACAACACAGAATTACTTAATTAAGATGGAAACCAAATATACTGTTGATGAAATTTTAATTTTTTTAGTTTATTTTAAAAGGGGGATTTTGTAGGTAAAAATGGCTCATAACACCCTATGTTACCTATGTCACCAGAAATTCCTAAAAATCCCACAGCTCCTCCCTCCATATGCAAACAGACATAGAAAACCACGCCCACCAACGCATATGAAGGAACGTGAGCTTATATGGTGTAGATTTACTATTTTCAGGCAGAACGGATTTGTGCTTTTAAGGGGTACAAAGATAAAAAATTCGGCGGTGGGTGGAGTTACGCAAAAAGTAGGAGGTGTAGCTACACTTAAATGAGTCACTGCACAGAACTTCATAGGCTGTTGTATCCATTTAATTTGAATCCGGTGTGTTGGAGCAGGGAAACCCTGAAAACCTGCAGCTGCAGCCCTCGTAGAAGTGATTTGAGTAGCCCTAATAAATAGGGGAAAAAAATCTTAAAAGAACTATTAAGATCTTAAAAATTCATTCACACTTAATAATTTAATCATTTATCCTTCATAAATAAAAGTATTGATATCGGTGATACTGGCTCTTTATTTACTTGGTATCAGATCAATATGAATCTTGCAGTCTCACACACCACCAGCTGGGTGGACGGTGTAAAGAATGAGGCTGGTTAGAAAGTTACTCTGATCCTCGTTGGAAAGGAGAACGTTGAGGAAATTTTCATGAAAACAACTTAAAGAAACGCGTATGATTAAATGTATACAGTGGGATTGATAATCTGGGTTATTTTCACCAAAGGAAATTTGGCTAGAGGAACTGTATGGGTCACTTCAGGAATGTACCAGAAACTTTGGCTCCTCATCAGAAAAGTTCATTTAGAGCCCGGCTGACAGCCTCCGTATAACTCTGCTAAACAATCTAATCATGGTGATATACAGCAGAGCAAATCGTCCCGGCAAATATTTCACATTTCTTCTTAGAAAATGACTAAAACAATTTGGATCATTTCTACTGCAGGCAGTGAACAGAAAGAAGAATTTGGGGTTTATAGAGCCGTTTTCAGGTTGTCTGGTGCAGGGGTGTAGATGTGGAGGCTTTGTGTTGTTGTTGGTCTTCAACCTAATTCCGCTGCATATTTTGTATACTTCATATTTTGTATAAATGAAATGGAAGGAAACTCGTCTTGACGTGAAATTTGAGCAGCTGCTGCTCCCAAAGTGCTGCGAGTAATGAGCGTCTGGTGGAGGTGTCAAATCAGAGGATTACCTCGTTTGTGGGCTTTCAGAAAATAAGTGGAGATGTGAGCGCTCATTCGACTGTGCCGCCTGAACCTCGACCTTTCACAGATGGAGGGGTGGGGGGCTCCAGTTTGACCCGCCCCCCCCTCCATCCGTCCAGGGAGCTGACATTTCTGTCACTCAGCGTTCAAGGAAAACAAACCTGTCTCGTTCATATGGAGAATTTTATCCTAACCTTTCCGCTCGGTGCTGATGAAGACGATGGCAGATTATCTTTTTGTAATCACGGCGGCAGGTCGGCTTCCTTCAACAGAGCCGGAGCGTGGATCCATCTAATCTGTCAGAAGTAAATGAGATCCATCACAGATCTGGATAATAGCCCCTGCAGATTGTGTGCAAAAATCTGCATTAATAATTCAGCTCAGATTTTTATTATTCATGTGCTGGAGAGAGTGAGAGCAGAGCTGCAGAGATCTGAGACCACCATACTTTAAAGAAGCAGGCTGGGATTTTTCTGATGTAAACCTGTGAGAGGGCAATGATGGGGAAAATATAAACACAACAAATAATAAACAAGACTCAAACAAAGTCAACAAACTGCACAAACTTTTGAAAAACATATAAAAGTTTGGAGAACTCATTCAGTAACTAATAATAAATAAAATGACTACAGAGGCCCCAAAGAGCCCAAAAAACCACAGAAAGACCAGAAAAACTACATTTCAAAGAAAAGTCAAACACATTTGTAAGTTAACATTTTTTTATATAGCACTTTTCACAGATACAATCACAAAGCGTGTAACAATAAAATCCATCAAAACAGAAAAAAAATAAAATCTCAAAAGCAGAGCATGAAATTATAACAATTAAAAAAGAAATTCTATAAAATGGTGTAAACCAGCAACAACACACAGATTTAAACAAGCGTGTACATAAGCCGAGACTTGAAGCTGCCAGCAGATTTAATACTGGCGGGGAAAGCCTCCAGAGTCTGGAGGCCGTGGAAGTAAAAGCTCTGTCCCGAGTCCTCAGGTCGGTGCATGGGGCCAAGAACAGGTTCTGGTTATTTGATCTGAGGCTGTGACGTGGTGTGGATGAGTTCTGAGAGAGATGGGGGTGTTTGTCCATGCAGAGGCCAGGATGTGATGGTGAGTATTTTGAACTGAATCCTGCAGGTGACTGATATAAAATAGACATAATTTCAGAAAACATAATTACAACACAAAACTTACAATAAAGGACAGTGAAAAAGAAACAAAATAAAACCAATTAAACAGTAAATTAAACAGCAAACAACAAAGTAAGTAAAGAAACTGAAAGATGGAGAATAAAAACCAAAAAGATTTTTAAAAAAGTAAGAGAAAACAAAAAATGTAGAAATTATGCCCATGAATGGCGTTTATAATTATTCGTCTTGGTTATAGTTAAAACAAACATAATTTCTGTTTAAATTTTATGAGAAATTAAAAATATTTGAGTGAAAACTGCTGCTTAGCAGGAGGAGCTCTGAGGGAAACGGTAAAAAATTTATCTCACTCACAAACTTAGGTTTGTCTACTGTTTAAGAGTTGACCTTTTGTGCCTGAAGTAATGAACCTGGAACAGCTCCAGGATGCTTGTATTCATCTCATTATTAGATTTTTTTTTTTCCAAACAAAACAGTAGAGCAGCTGTAGCCCTAGACAACCATACATCAGTTTTGTTTGGGGGGTGGAGGGTAGCCATCTTTGATCATTGGTAACGGACCAATAATTTTTTTATTTTTTATATATAGCTTATTATCATGGACTCTCTCCCAAACATTTTAAGTTAACACGGAGGGGAGCGAGGGTTTTCAAAACAGGGATATTTTTGTTTCTTTGACACCACACATTTTCCAGCACAAGCTCGTCTGTGTGTGCTCACACGTGTTTGTGTGTTTGCGTGCTGGGACGGAGAATCGCGAACGCGTGTCCATGTAGAGACAGAAGTGACATGTTGTTCATAAAATAAGATAAATAACATCAGGCTGTTGCTGAGCATGGATGCAGAAATGTTAGACACAGCCTGAGGTTGCTGAAGTTAGCTTCTGATTTGTAACAAAGGGCGATTCCGCTGCTTTTTGGGAGAACTTAGGTTACAAAGCACAAAAAAACGGCAAACTTGAATAAAAAAGTAAATACATAATAAAAAAATTTAAGAATATTCCCTACGCAGGGTACGGAGGCGTACTGCATTCACGTGTGGAAACATTTTTATTTTCTGAATTAACAATATTCTTCCAGGTTCCTCCATCATGTTTTCCGTGCAGGAAGTAGAGACGGATTAAAAATCTGAAGGAATGTCATTCAGCATCTTCCAGAATGATCCTTCAGCTTCATCAGATTGCTCATTTTTTTACTGTAGACCCACAACTCAAGTCTGCTGGAAGATATGGCCGCGGCCTTGTTGAATGTAATAATCCTGGACTGATGTGTGGTCTTACCGCACATGCTCAGTGAAAGCCTCATCACTCTGAGACTCATTCATCATAACAGAGCCTCTTTGAAGCGAGCAGCCTTTAGAGCACCTTTTCATCTTATTGTCTTTGAATGATGTCTGATCTGCACTCTCTTGTTTCCTTTATGAGGAAGAACATGAAAAGTTTGGCCTAATTAAAACTTTCTTTCTGCTGCTCTTCTTTACAGGTGTGTGGCTTCCTAAACGATGTGCTGTGAACTGATAAAGGCAGATCTATCTAGAAACCCAGCCCCTGGATTAAAATCATCCCACCTGAGCACAGAGTCAGCATTAACTTGGTTTTAATGCGCTGGGTTTAATCTGGGTGGCAGCAGCCTCTCACCTTCATCCTTCATCTGCCGTCTGTTGAGTTTCGCCTTAAAATATTCAGAAAGTGAGCCGAAGCAGGCTCACGTCTGTGTTTAAACTTTAAAACCAGCGACTCTCAGAGAGATGTCAGCATGTGAGAGGAGCCGCCGCTTTGAGGCTCAGATTCATCCAGCCACATTTGAATTTTATGATTTAATGTTAAAAGAGGAGCCGTGTGATGGAAAATGTCACTTATCGACAGAAACTGGTGTGTGTGTGTGTGTGTGTGTGTGTGGGTTGGGGGGGGTTCTCTGGGAAACATTTGTTTCTGGAGAGACGCTGCTTGTCACTCGCAAACATTTAAAGTGCAGATTACACATCATCTCTTCCAGTAACCGCTAACTGGGATTAATCACACCACCATGGATCATTTTCCAAACCAGTTTTCAGGTAGATTTACACTGGTTCAGCGACAGTTCACTGGTGACGCTCTGTCACTTTTTGTTTCTCTCATGGTGCATTCAAGGACACATCAAGAACTCATACTAAGTGCTCTAATTTTTCTTTCTTTCTTTTTTTTTATCAATTAGGCTCTGGCCACACACAATGACAAAGTGTCCCTCAGTGCAACAAACACTGAAATCTATCAAACATGTCATTTTAAAAAAAGCACCTCTTTTCTATTTTTTAGACATCAAATTTATTTGAATTAAAAAGAGCTAAATATTTCATCCCTGAGCAGCTTGAAATGTTCTTTCCTCGTTACAAAAATTTACCTGCTGAGACATGAAATGTTTGAAAGCTTGACAATCCCCCACAGTGAGCTTTATCTCTCCTGACAAAGTTACTTTGGTGGTGTGTTCAAGGACACATCAAGTAAAGACAAGTACAGCATAACAGCCTTGTCAGAAAATCGAACCCAGAAACCAAATAAGTGAACAAAGTGTGAACAGCACAATGTTCGAAGGTTGGACTAAAAATGTGAGGCGTTCACAGCAAACGCACAAAAAAGTGAACTTCTACAAGCACAGCTTTGGCTTTCCATTGTGGAAATTCTGAAGCATCATTGTGGTCCTGGGCAAATTGGTCTTTGGGGAGAGGGAAACTAAGAATAATTCATAGCTTTGTTGGACTGACACCAGATTTTATGGGATGGGAGGTCCTGTTCATTGAAACTTGGCTGCTGGGGCTTGGTCAGTGTCAGACCAAAGGAACCATGGGATGGTGTGTTGATATGGAAGCAAACTGACTGGAAGATGAAGACTCTGGAGTACACACAGAACACAATGTATAGGAATTGTCCTCATCGACTTGAAAATGCATGGAGGTCCCCTAGGAGAAGCTGGGGAGTATTGTTAGGGAGGGAGAAGTCTTGGTTTCCCTCTTCAATCTTTTGCCTCTGTGACTAACTTTGCAAAGCCTAAGAAAATGAATAGACTGGACCCAAAGAGCTTTACAAGTAACAGAAAAACTGTCTTTCTACATCAGTGTTTTCTTGTGTTTGGTGACAAAAATCTGATTATTTCATCAATATGAGACATTATGATGGAAAATAGTTACTTTTTCCAGATAAGTCTGAACAAATCTGAAAAAGGCACAATTCTTCGGTGTATTTGAATCTCATCCTTTAGTCCATTTGTCAGGGCTACAAACTGTAGTTTGTAATGGCACCTTTACAAATCTCGGACAGTAGCTGTGCAGCAGGTAGTCAAACACTGAATGCTGTGTATTAATGCTTGTTTGTGTAAGTTATCTCAGCTGCCTCACCTGGTTGGCTAGCTGTTCGATGAGTCAGCAGATTTATTGTTAGAAAAAGACAACTGCTTTTACAAAGTCTTGATGGCCACAATATCTTTTGTCCCTCTGTCTTTTACCGTGTTAAATTAAAAACAATTTCAAACACAGCTTCTTCCTTCATTTTTGCATAAACTTAGCAAACGTAACGTTAGCTTATTTTACTCGGAGGTTGGCAGGTGTCTGTACGATGAAGCAGGATAACTGGCTGAAGGTTGCTTCAGGTTTAGCTCTGAATTTTCATCATCGCAAAGCTGATTCATTTCTTACCGAGTCGAATCACCATGGCAACTGATACTGAAAAAGGAACTCTCTTCTGAAACGCTAATCCCTGCTACCCTGAGACTGGACATCCAGTCAGAGCTGCGGTTTCAGTTCCTAATGTACTAGAAAATTCCTTGACTCATTGATCGAGTATTCAGGAACTTTTTTATTCCTCATTTTAACAAAGAGAAGGAAAAATTGGAAATGCAATCAATTTTCTTTAACTTTTCCACTTTAAACAAAATAATAATAATAAGAAAAAATGCTAAACATACTTCTACAAATCACTTGTGCATTCCATTATTAAAGTAAAGTGTCAAAAACTAAAAACAAAAACAAACAAAAAAAAAAAAAATATAAAAAAAACACTTTTCTATTTCAAAATCCTAAACTTAAGTATAAAATAGGATATCAAAGCATTCTGTTTTCTGATTTTCTGCTCAAACATGGCAGTAATTGGTAACAAAAACTTAGGCTACATTCACACTGCAGGCTGAAATGACACAAATCCGATTTTTTTTTGCCCCAATGTGACCTGTATCTGATCTTTTCATAACAGTCTGAAAGACACAGATCCGATTTTTTCAAATGTGACCCAGGCCACTAGGATATGTGGTCCTAAATCCAATAGGTATCTGAGCTTTTGCCATGCGACTTCAGACTGAATGGCCAGGTGACGTTAATCCGACCTATACGTCATTGATACCTAACACAAACACTGATACACGTTGCTGCCACTGCTCCACAAAATGCCATAGCCAAAAATCTGGCTCTCCTCTTTGTAATCTCTTCCTTAAAATGATGCCATTGAAATTGCTGGCTATTGATGGACAATAACTTAAATATTAATAATCGCAACATACGCTCCGCTGTTACCGCAAATACGAAGACGTCACACTCACGCTCACTGTCACATACTTTTGGTGCACATAAGATTCATACAGGAGATCACATACAAGTCGCATTTAATTGGAAATGTAAATGGACTCTCAAAAAAATCGGATTTCGAAGAAGAAAAAAAACATGAATTGAGCATTTTGCCTGCAGTCTGAACGTAGCCTTAGATTCTATTTTATTATCTCATTTTCAGTTCAGAGTGTGGATTTAGGCATCCTAAGTTAGAACTCAGTCTAGACTGCAGACTTTTTAGTCCTATCTTTACTGGAATTGTTGGTGAAATTTCTCAGCTTGGTGGTCTTGACGTGGACCTCTTGTCTTCTTGGGATTTGTTGGTATTGTGTTGTGACTAAAATTGAATTCATTCAAATTAAGCTTTGTCTGTACACCACCATTTCACCACAAAGTCATCATAAGCCACTTTTATACACAGTGACCAATTCAATACAATTATTTATAGACCAATAATAAAAAAATCCATCAAATGATCCGCCTAAGTTCAATTTATAACTTATAAATCAGTCACTAAAAATAATGACCTAGCTCTGAAAATCAACAGATTGCATCAAATCTCTTTGATTCAAACCTCCATCCTAAGTTTCAAGAGCAGACAATGCAGAGGAAATCCTTTTAAACCCTTCAGAACCAGGAAGAACGGCCATCAGTCTGCACTAGTGCAGGGTGGAGAGGACAGGAAAGAGGGGTCAACAAGCACCATAACTCCAGGCCAGGGGTACCAGACAAGAAAGAAAAAGAGAAACAAAGACAACAACGTCTGATTTTTATACATGGGCTGTGTCCGAATGTCCACCCTACTCCCTAACCCCTCGTTCTCTACATAGGGCTGCACTACATAGCACACTACATAATGACACGAAGCTGCCTATTTTTCCTCGCCACAAACCACGTGACTACCGCCGTCACCACGGCAACCACAACCCGCATCAAGGTGTCATTCCAAATCCAATCCAAAGTTTTGTGTAAATATTTTGATTTTTATTCCTTATGTTGTATTTTATTCTGTGTTTGTTTGCTTATAGGTAATTTCGCGCAGCTCAATTTTTTCACCTCCCTGCGCCATGTTGAGCTTCTGCCCGCAATGCATTGTGGTCTATATTGATCCGTCTAGTGAGCATCGATGCTCACTGCTTTTCAAGATGCATTGTGGGTAATTTTGAGTGCCCTACTTTTTCTCTGTCTGGACATTCGGACACTCCGACAAAATGGCGTGACCCCTATATAGATAGGGCACTATGTAGGGAGTAGGGTGCACATTCGGACACAGCCATGGAGAGTAAAGAGAGGAGCCCAGTGCATCATGGGATGTCCCCCCAGCAGCCTCGGGTTATAACGCCAGAACTAAAGGGATGAATCTGGGTCTCCAAGCCAGATCTATAGATGAATTAAAAAGAAACATTTTAAGTCAGATGTTAATGATAGAGTGTGTGTCTGCTTCCTGAAGCCACACTGGGAGCTGGTTCCACGGAGATGATGGTTCTGCCTCCCGTTCTACTTTCTGAACTGCAAGGAACCACAAATAAACCATCACTAACATGTTGTCTTGGAGTTGTTGGGACTTGGAGGTCTTGTTTTCTTGAGTTTGAACTTGGGGGTTTTCAACCTGAGACTTAAAGCATAACCAATCAAATGAAATATGTTTCTCTCTTTAATAAACAGTAAATGTCACACTAAACATAAATTCTTTTTATCAAAAATATATCAGATATCTAATATGTCATACGTAACACAAATCATACACCCATATATGTATATATATATATATATATATACATACATATATATAAGTGACATTGAGCAGAAGCAAATAACATGCACAAAAGTACTTTGAACTTTTAATTTGACTGCCTTGTGAACTACAGACTCTGAGGTAAAAAGATAAATATTAAAGTACTGCCAGACTAATTAACAGAGCCCATGTTTTCAGCCCATTTTCTCTGATATAGACCTCCCTGTTGCAAAGGTCAAGCTCCCCACATACAGCAGTTAATATATTTCTGACACCGTCTCCTTTTCTAGCCGTTTGTCCTCCACCCTGTCCTGTCCAGTGGTGAGTTTTATTTTAATCCTCCTCTTTAAAAAGACCATTAGCAGCTGCTCTTTGTTGGAGCTGAAATGAAGCTGAATGTGTCAGACTGAGAGGAGCATGAATTAAACATCGGTGAGAGACAGAGAATTATGAACGGCGTCCGGTCTAATAAGGCTGAGCATTAAGAGCACAGTATCTCCACACTAACAGATGCACGGACATCCGTCTCATTTTCTGAGGCTAGTTTGAATTTTATAACAGGGAAAAAGGAAATGACTCAATATGAGTCCAAATGCTGTTTTATTAGTGGAGTTTGTCTTAATTTTTAGTGGAAAAGAAGGTATCAAACGTTGCTACTGAACATGAAGGGCGTTTTATCTGCACTGCCTTAGGTGAAACAAATAGGAAACAGCAGTAGTGCCGTTTTTCAAGCTCTCATCGCTTCTTGTCTGGCTGATGGCATCCCTGTATCTTTTTGTTATTTTATTGTCTGAAATTTAAAGTGTCCTGATGTATTACATGAAATGTTATTGAATTTCATGTAACAGATCAAGACAAAATGTTCTGGATTAATGAAGCAAAATGGAAAGAAAGAAAATCTAATTAATAATAAATCATTAAAAACTGTACATCCGTGTGTATTCACCTCCTTTCTTAGAGTCCTAAATGACTGCTGCTGATAGTCAGTTCATCCGAGTCCACCTGAGTGTAAAATGTCACATGAGCCAAGGACATGAAGACAGAAATCAGAGTCTACACAGAATAACTTTAAGACAGTCCACCAAACTCTGACAGGAACAGTGTTAATCAGAAGAAGAAAAGAGGCTGCCACACCTCTTTAAGCTCTACCTTCCACAAAGATGCTCTTTGTAGATGAAAAATAAAAATCACTTTCTTCAACAAAATAAAATCACATCTGGTTTCCACCTTAACTCACTGAGCCAGTTTTATGTTCTTTGTTAATTAGTCGTACAGACAGAGCCTAATGTTCTTCTTCTGCGTCCTTTACGTGTGAATTTCTGCTCTTGGAAAAATTGTGGATCTGTACTGATATAGCAAACGGAGCAGTACCACTGGAAACCACGGGGGCAGTGTTGAACAGTATAGCTTAAGCCGGACTAGTGAAAAGAACAAAGAAGAAGAAGAGGCTTGCTGGTATTTAAAGGGGTAGTGCACCCAAAAAATGTGTTTTTTGAGCTGTAAACAGTTTTTGTTTGTTTGTTTTTATTTTTAAAGACAGGATTTTGTGGGTAAAAATGGCTCATAACGTCCTCTATGGAATAAAACCAGTTTTTGAATGTTTTTCGTGACACAGTGAGGCAGCAGCACTTCCTGCAGCTGCACAACCTGCCGCGAGTGTCCACAGCTCTCCAGAGCTGCTGGAGCTGCTAACAAGCCGGTATAACAGCTAACGGCTCAGACTGATACGCTTCAGGACCACCTTGTTCTTGTGTAGCTGAGGAGATTCAGGAGGGAAAAAGTCTTCCACCTCAAAGATCGACCGCTCTGTGGCGTAGCTGCTTTGTGATTCTTGCTTTGCATCTTGCTAGTAAGCTGAGCTGCTGTCTGTCAATCATTTCTTCTTGTGTATCCCGACCCACTTTTCACTCCCTGATCGCCCCACACCCTTGCAGTTTCAGTCATTTTTCAAGATCGGCAGTGGGTGGAGTTACACTTCAATGGCCACACAGACCACCAGCATCTACTGCCTCTTTTTAGATCTTTCTGACCTAACGTACATTATCATGATCTCCTCCACCGTCACCAGGTTTACAATGAAACTGACATCAGAACTAAGATGATAACTTAGTTATGCTTAGAACTTTCCATCATTCTCTAGTGGAGGTATTACCAACAACCATGCCAACCATGACTGACTCCATGATTAAACCCTGCCAATGTAAAAGACACATGGGATTATCGCTTCATGACATTTGACATACGTACATAAATGGAGTAGAAATGTGGCTTTAGAGACTTTTTCTTAGCAAATAAAAACAAAGTATTTATGTTTTCTATCATGAAAACATGAGAGGACTTAAAACCAGAGATGGGAAGTAACAAAGTACAAGTAACGAAGTACTGTAACGAAGTACATTTTTTTGGTATCTGTACTTTACT